>LPNX010409356.1:0-17500 GCA_001517045.1 Pseudotsuga menziesii | reverse complement strand
TGAAAAATTGAAAACCCACTTTCACGAAAACTAGTTTTATAATCATTTACACACATTTTCTCTGCATAAATGCTATATATTATGAAAGCTGATTCAATTTCCTATCTTTTCTCTTTTTACTTGATCTTCAAATAAGTTAGGGAAGTACCCCTAATTGTCACCTAATGTCAGAGTTTTCCGTTTATTCTAGTATTATGTGGCATCTAAAGTGTCTTTAAAGGAGTCCATGATTGTGCTTCAGCCCTAGATACAACTATTAGCTTAACTCCAATTATTCTAGAACTATTAGCTTAACTCCAAACTATTAGCTTTTAACTTGAATGATTGTACAATTATTAGATTCACTTAAACTTTAGTTTAACTGCATTTGGAACTCCTAATAAAATAGTACCAACTCCTAATAAACTCCTCCAAACTCCTACTAAAAGTACTCCATCTAGTATTAGGTTTTCCATATAGATATTAACTAGGTTTTTGAGTCTTTCCTAGAGAGATTTATAATTGTTTTGCATTCATCCTTGTAAGAAATATTGGTGTTATTACAGTTCATAAACTTAATGAAAAGGTGGATTGAATTTATTTGTACATGGAGGTTGCTATTTTTCAATCGTTGGTTGCTCATTTGAAACAAGCACGGGATGTCGCTCCATACTGAGACTAACCCTGTAAGCACATTCTTGGTCATTTTTTTGTCATTGAATATCATATGTGATGATCCATTTCTTTTGATGATTAGCGACTGTGCCAATCCAATGAACACTATATAGTGGATATTGCTCACAGCTCAAGCTGAGAATTATGCGAGTGAATGGATCAATTACTGGTTAAGGTACCTAATGATTTGATCGTGAAAATTGGTTTCTAAATATGTAAACATCAAAAAGTTTGGCCCAATCTGTTGTTTGTGTTTTCTCTTTAGCACACAGCAGACTTCCTCCAGAGCAAGCGATCATGTCAACCTGAACAGGATCTCTGGATCTGCAACCCTTTTCACATAGCGATCTCTCCTCCATCAGTTACGGTGTGCACTCCCTTTAATTTAATTTAACACAATGGTAGCAGCTCTATCGCTCCCTTCAAGCTTTGGAAGATCGTGAATCTTTGTCAAGCATTGGTTCCCTTGGATTCCATAGATTCATTCCAGATCCTCCTTTCGCATTGTCCTGAGCTGGATGTTCGCTTCTCACAAAATGACGGTAGCAACGCGTCTTCAAATCAATCACTCAAACAACCTATTCTCTATGCTCCTTTTGTGCACAATGATTTCTTAGAAATAATGTAGAAATGGATTTTCTATAATGACAAATACATAACATGTTTGGTGGTCCCAGTGAGACTTACAAATTAACAAAACAATCTAACAATTTAGGGTTTCAATGACTATACAATCCTCCTCCTTCATAGAAGATAAATATGTCTCATGTAAGTGCACTAAAATTTATATGATGAAGAATATCTTACAATAAAAGAACAAATTTTAATTAATTTGGAAATTATTGTAATAAATAACTTGTTGGCAGGTGTGTGAGAACAGACGAAGCAAATATAAATGACTTTGATGCAGAACTAAGGTTTATTAAAGAATGGATAGCCAAGCCTAAGATTGTTACAGATTGCATGGAGACTGCAAAAGATGAAAACAAGGATGGCAAGCAAAACTACGATGAAGAAATTTTGTTAAGTGTAGAAATATTTATTTTATTCAACCATGGAGGACAACTTTAAATGTAAACCTTGAAGAATTTTATGTTAAAGTGGGAAATACAACAAAGTGTGGTAATTTCAAGACCTGGCGGAAGAAACCTAAGAAGAAAAAGAAGTATGATCTGAGAGCAACTAAGGTCAAGATGAAGGAGAAGGAGGATTGTAGAGTTTAAGTCTTGGAACTCTAAATTGTTAGATTGTTTTGTTAATTTGTAAGCTTGACTAAGCATGCTATGTATTTGTCATTATAGAAAATCCATTTCTACATTAAGGGAGGATATTAGAAATAATGTAGAAATGCTAAGCATGTTGCTTGGGATTGGATTGTGTGTATCTTATAAGATCAGAAGATAGGTTTGAGATCCATGAGAGTAGGATCTAAGATCTTGGTTTGTTGATGATTGTTCACTATATATTGTAATCATTTGATATTAGATAATTGAATTGGTTGAGTACCATTCCTGTGTGCATGCAAGCCTTTGGCTCTGCACTTCCTCCTCCCCAAATTTCTAAGTCGATTAACAGTAGCAACAATTTTTGGGCATTCTCCTCAACCCCACAAGGATCTCTCTTCATGCACACACATCTTAGACAAACAATTCTCACACTGGCGTCTCTGGTGGTACCGATTTCTCAATCCACACATATTTTAAGCTTTAACCTCACTCCAATAGTGACAATGATCTCAAACAGTGCACAATTGCACTCTTCCACCACAACACACACACATTAAGAGACTTCAAGCAATGATCAAACTACATATTTTGGGTTATCGATACACAACAATACCTATAAAACAATAAATCTACAGAAATACCTATTTAAAATTATCCATACACATAAATATTGATATCGATGTGATAGACTCCGATGATGAATTTAGTTTTATTATTAAGTCAGACTGCACCCTCATATAAATGCACTATCTTATAAACAAAGAATACATAATTTACCATATGAATATAAACTGGAGGTGATGCTAACAAAATCTTGTGTTTTGTAATTAAATTCTATTGTGTTAGCCAAAACCAAGCCGACGAAACTTGAGTTTACTGCTTAGATATTAAAAATTAATTTTCACACCAACCTCCTTTCTTTTCTTTTCTTTGTCGGGTGAAACTTATCTAACTCCTAACTAGACAAGTTTATCAAATTTGGTTAGCCTTTTAGACCCGACTAATTTGCCTCGACAAGTTCTTACTTGTTGGTTCTACTGACAATTAGTTGTTCGTTCTACTGACATGTTTTACTTAGACCACTTGTGGTTTTTTGTAACCGACAACTTGTCGGATTGGCTTCGACTATTAGTCGCCTGATCACTTCGACCACCAGTCATTTTTCCTCAACCGACCTTGTCGGTTTACTTGGTGTTAGTCAGAATTTACATAATATGTTTCTTAGTCTAAAAGACTTAAGAAATTACAAATGTTTTTTGCCTGTGAGTAAGATGAAGTAAAAATGGACACATTAAAAATTCTAGAGAAATTATAAAAACATATGCCCAAATATTTAGGAAGAATTGAGTCGACCACTTTGCCATCAAACATGGAACTTTCACAGAGTGAGAAATTTATGGGTTCTTGTTCTTTCACTCAATCGTAATTGTAAACAACATTTACACAAGTAAATATGGAAAGATTGTGTGGCTAAATAAATATGCATTCAACTATAAACTATTTCATATAAATAATTTGTACGGAAATAACAAAGGTATTACAAATTTGTCGATCCAAACTTGTCGGCTCACCGACTAATCCTTTTATAGAGCTTTGGCTCTTCGACATAATCATATACATAGAAGCTTGAGCTTCACCTTCACTCTCTTTCTTTTTCTCACCCTCGAGTTCTCTCACGAGTTTTACTGTCTAAATTGATTTACAATCTTCTTCTACTATTTATAGGAAACCTGAAAAATTTCTTCTATGTGAATCAACTGACTCACCATTAAAGACTGTAAGTGACTATCTACCTAACAACTTATCTTAAGAAATTAATTCAACTGGTTTATATTGTCGAATCGTGGACTCTTCCCTCTTGTTAGATTGATCGAAAAGATCTGGACTGGTACTGACTCTGACAGAGTCGGTTGAGATCAAATACAGATCTTCGAGTAATTACTTTTTCCAACAGGGCCCCCTTAATTATGAACAAATGGGTATTTTTAAGACAAAATGTTTCAGAGCTTAGACATGCTCTGTGCATGACAGAGTTCAATGTGCAAAACTTCTCATTCCAAGATAATTACGCAGATACTTAAATGTTTCCTTTGCCAATGGTTTTTTAAATATGTTTGCAAGTTGATCTTCAGACCTGTAAAATTCCAAACAAATTTCCTTGTTGTTCACCAATTCTCTTATGAAATAAAACCTTGTGTCGATGTGCTTGGTTCTCTTATGAAACACACGATTCTTTGATAATTCTATGGCCTAATTGTTGTCACAGAAGATGGTTTTCGGTTCTTGATGGTTATGTGACAAGTCTTTTAACACTCTCCTCATCCATATAGCTTGACATGCAGCATATGTAGTTGCAAAATACTCTGCTTCTACTGAAGACAGAGTTACTATGGGTTGTTTCTTTGAATCCCATGAAACAACACCTATACCAAAATGAAATGTGTACCCAGATGTGCTCTTCCTATCATCTATGTTACCCCCATTGTCACTGTCAGTGTATCCAGTGAGTTTAAATTTTCCCGAGGTTGAATACATAATGCCAAGGTCTTTTGTGCCACTTACATACCTCAGAATTCTTTTACCTACTTGCCAATGTGAGTCTTTTGGTGACTCCATGAATCTTCAGATGAGACTTAGACCATACATTATGTCTGGTCTTGTCACTGTCAAATACATAAGGCTTCCAACAATCCTTTTGAACAATGTAGGATCTACAGTTGATCCTTCATCATCCTTACTTAATTTTAAACCTATTATTATTGGTGTTGGGGCTATCTTAAAATTAGATATATTAAATCTTTTTAAAACTTCACTTGCATACTTTGTCTGTGATACAAAAATACCACTTTCAAATTGCTGAACTTCAATGCACAGAAAAAATTTCATAAGCCCCATATCAATCATTTCAAATTCACTTTCAATGACTGCATTAAAATATGCTATGCCAAAATCACTAGTAAATATTAAATCATCTACATACAAGCAGAAAATTAACATATTACCTTGTTCATTCACTTTGGTGTACACTGTTGGTTCACTTTCACTTCTGTGAAATCCATTTTGAGTGAGATAGGGATCAATCCGACTGTACCAAGATCTAGGAGCTTGCTTCAAACCATAGAGTGTCTTTTTCAGCCTGTACACTGTATGCTCTTGATCTGAAACTTCATAGCCTTGTGGTTCTTCCACATATACTTCCCCTTCTATATAGCCATTTAAGAATGCCGACTTAACATCCATTTGATAAACATGCCATTTTTTTTGTGCAGCAATGGCCAAAACTATTCTGACTGTATCCATGCATGCAACAAGTGCAAATGTTTCATTGAAGTCTAAGTCAGGCTGTTGTGTGAACCCTCTTGCTACCATTCTTTCCTTGTGCTTATGCACATTCCCATCAACATCTTGCTTGGTCTTGTAAACCCATTTGACACTGATTACATCTTTGTCTTTTGGTACATCAACCAAGTCCCATGTCTGGTTCTTCTCAATGCATTCTATTTCTTCATCCATGGCTTGTGCCCATACTTCTTATTCAATGGCTTCTTCAAATTTTAGTGGATCATATATAGGAGAAAACAATGCAAAGAGAGAGAATGAATTTGGTGTACCAACTTCATATATCTCATGCAGACTTCTAGTATTCATCGGTTCTGTTGATGTCAACCTTGACTAAATGCTTCATGGAGTCTATTGTTCTCTTGGTGTGCTTGTCGATGTAGCTTGAGCTGCCACTTGTGTCGATGGTCCTTGTGCTGAACCATGTCACAGTGTCATCGGAGTCGACGATGCTGCAACTAGTTGAATTACATGTGGTGTTTGAACCACTTCCTCTTCCATATCATCATTGTCAACTTTTGACACAATCTTTACATTTATGTCGACAGTTCCATCCCATGATTCATTCTCGACAAATTGATCATCTCGACTGATTATCACTTTCCTTGTGACAATATCATACAACTTGTATGCTTTTGTGTCTTCAGAATAGCCGTCAAAAATACATTTATGTCCCTTATTGTCTAGCTTCCTTCTCAGCTCATCTGGAACATGAGCATATGCAACACAACAAAAAAAATTTAAATGAGAAACACTATGATTCATACCTGTCCATGCTTCTTGGGGAACTTTATTCTTCACACTCTTTGTCGGACACCGGTTCCTAATGTATACAACAGTTTCAATTTCTTCACCCCAATATTCATTTGGCAAATGCTTGGCTATCAACTTGTTGCGCGACATCTCCATAATGGTTATGTTCTTTCTTTCGATAATACCGTTCTGCTGAGGTGTATACCGTGCAGTGAATTGTTTGTATGCCATGGGTCTTACAAAAATTTAGAAATTCATTTGAAACATATTCAGCTCCTCTGTCAGTCCTTAAGATCTTGATGTGGTGTCCACTCTAGTTCTCCCCGAGTGCCTTGAACTACTAAAAATAACTAAATGCACTAGATTTATGTTTCAAAAAATATACCCATTTTTTTCTTGAGTAGTCATCAATAAAAGTTAGAAAATAATTGCAGCCACCAATGGATGATGTTTGCATTGGACCACAAATATTAAAGTGCACAATTTCAAGTGGTGGGCATGCTCTATATGACTTTTTGAATAGAATAGTCTCTCTTTGCTGCTTGCCAAAAATGCAACCTTCACAAACCCTCTCTTGTCTATCAATCAATGGCAATCCTTTCACCATATTATTTGTGTGTAGTAGCTTTAGCCCACCAAAATTCAGATGTTCAAATATGAAATGCCACAACCAGGATTCATCCTGAACTTCTATTTGAAATGCAGCTTGCAAATTAGTGCTGCCATTTTCTTTCTTGTCAAGGGGATCGACTTTTTCTTTACTTTCTTCCTTGAATGCAACTCCTATATTTGTCTTCCCTTTCATGTCAGGAACTATCCTCAATGGAAATAAGCGATTGCTTGTAATTGGTGCTTTCGCTATCAGTTGGTTGCTTGGATGCTTGTCTTTAATCACACAGTGATAATCTTCTATGTAGACTCGGTACCATTTTTGTATCAACTGTCCAATGTTTAACAAATTATGTTTTAAAACTTCGACATGATAGACATCAGGGATATACTTACTCTCCCCCTATTTGGTTAGAAAATCAACAGTGCCTTTTCCCAAAACAGTAACTTGGACATTGTTTCCAAGTGTAACATCAGTTTGAACTGAATTGTCTAGACTAGAAAATAAATTTAAATTACTATTCATATGATTGTTGCATCCTGAACCTAAGTACCATATGTCATGTGACTTTCTTGAACAACATTGCATTCAATTGGAGATGAAGAGGCCGTTGACATTGCACTTGTTGGAGTGGTGGTGCTGGTCGACTGATTTGGGATTCACCTTCCTTGGTCATATTGTTTCTTCCTACATTCATATGCATAATGACCAAATTTATTACAATAATGACATTGAATTTTTTATTTATCAAACCTCTAGCCACTTGGCTTACTTGAATTCTGATTTTCTCCTCTACCACCGACATTTGCAGGATTTCTGCCTTGTCCTCCTCTTGAAGAACTTCTTCCTCTTCCTCTGAAATTGTTCTCCCCCTACCTCTACCACGGCTTATGGATGAGTGTGCTGTGAATGCACCTTCCAATGATGTCTATGTTCTACTGAGTCTGTGTTCATGATTGATGAGTGAAGCTTGCAGCTCATAAATGGTAAACGTCGACATGTTTGTGTGTTCTTCCAAGGTCACAACCAAGTTTTCAAATATTGGGGGAAGAATTTTGAGAATTTTTTCAACCACCCTTTGGTCTTCTATGAACTCCATGAGATTTTAATTGGTTTATCAAACCAACAACTCTAGTGTAGAATGAGTCTACAATCTCTGAATCTTTCATGGGTAGAGATTCAAAATCTCCTCTCAGAATCTGCAACATGGAAGTCTTTACCTTGCCCAAACTTTGATAGGCAGTCTCCAATGTATCCCATGCTTGCTTTGTGTTAATTGCTACTGCTACTCTTTGGAGTATGCTTTCATGCATGTCCTGGTGTATGTAGCACAGATATTTTCCATATTTCTTCCTCTATTCCTTGAGGCCATCTTTCTCAACTTGTGTGAGATTGTTATATGTTGTCATGTCTATTGGTTCTGCATAACCATGATGGACTATCTCCAAGACATCTTGACCTCTGAACAAAGGATTCATTGTTAGAGATCAATATTCATAATTCTTTCCCGTAAAAATTGGAGTTTGCAATGAACCAAAAGTGGAAGCCATTTTTTATTTTTAACTTTCCTTACAAAATTACTTTTCTACTTTTAAGACAAGATTTCTTTCCTAAATCTTGCTCTGATACCACTTAGGCAAAACTGAGCCGACTAAACTTGAGTTTACCACTCAGTTATTAAAAATTAATTTTCATGTCGACCTCCTTTTTTTCTTGGCTTTGTCGGGTGAAACTTGTCTAACTCTCGACTAGACAAGTTTATCAAATTTGGTCGGCCTTTTAGATCCGACTAATTTACCTTGACAAGTTCTTACTTGTCGGTTCTACCGACAGGTTTTACTTCGACCACTTGTCGATTTTAGTAGTGTTCCAAAAAGTTTATTTACAAAATTTGATTGAATGTGGAATGTTTGCAAATGAAAAAAAAGATTACTAAATTATCCATGTGAAATGGACACTTAATGACATAAATATGAACATTTCAAATGTTAATATATAAAAACACACATGGATGTAAAAATATCCCTCTCATTTATATTAATGGAAAAAAAATTTTTAAATGATTAAAATCTATTTCATTATACTTTGGTAATCCTAAATTTAAAATTTATCGTACTTCTTTGACTTAACCAACATTTTTATTAAAATTGTATTTAACATTTTAATAACAAATATACTAAATATACATTCTAAATCTAAAGCTAAGATTTCCATGTGTTTTTCAAGAAGTCATCTTTTAAGAATCCTATAAATATTTTCTCATTATTACTCATAAATAGTAAACAACATAAAAATTATGTAGTAGAAATATCTAACCTATTTGTCCCATGACTAGTCCAATTATATTTCATAGATAAGAAATCTATATTTATTAAAAAAAATTATTAAAAAGAAATTATCTATAAAAATATTACTACCTCTTTCTTTATCTATCTCTAGTGCTACAATTTATATGCTTTAAACATTAAAAAGTAAATGGAACATACATTTTACTCAAATTAAAGTAATGTAAAAATTATTTATATACTACTTATCTTAGTGACATATTTGTTATGTTTTAAAAAGTAATCAATAAAGTACAACATGTGGGCATAATACTTACAACATGTGGGAAAATTAAAGTAATGTAAAAATTATTTATATACTACTTATCTTAGTAACATATTTGTTATGTTTTAAAAAGTAATCAATAAAGTACAACATGTGGGCATAATACTTACAACATGTGGGCATAATACTTAGGTGAAATATAATGAAAGTGACAACCTTATATATTAAATGTAGGTTTCAAATAATGGTTCTTAATTAGAGAAGTTTTAAAGTGAGAATTTAATGTTTCATTTTTTTATATATATTGTTTTTTTAATTTTATTATATTAATTTAAATAACTTAAATTTTATTAAATAATTTACGAATTAATTTTTTATTATTAATGTAAATTTTTATGTCAATAGGTGTTTATATCTTCTAATTTTGGGGTGGAGTATATGTATGTTTTTTCATCTATGTATCTATTTAGGAGAATTCAAGACAAGTGTACTCTCGAGATTGATTCGTTCAAAATTCATAATTAACAATTTCATAAAAATAAAAATATCTTAGTTAACATGTGATAGTTGGAAATATCAAATGGTGATAAAAATATCAAATTAAATTTATATGAATGTGGTAATTAAAATGTGGAAATAAAAGTCTTAGTAAAAACTATTAGATGAATGTTTAGTTGTACTCCAATGGCTCTATATCTTAGCATGCGAAAGTCGACCTTCATTGCATTGAAACAATGCATGCCCAATAAGTTTTCCATTTAGCAGCTTAACATCATGAGAACAATCAATTATAATAATGTGTTGTCACGATGATAAGCTCAATGCAATCTATAAATATGTATAAGGAGTGATGGTTCTCAAAAGTTTTTGTTTAGATGATCAACATGTGAGTCTATAATTTTCATTAAACATAATCAATGTTTGAAATATATACTTCTCTACATATTCCAAACATATTAATCTTATTAATATGGTTATTGCTAATGTTATAAAAGATAAATCATCCCATTTGTTTTTCAAGATCTTAAAATGTTATAAATAAGTGAGTGAAGTGAAATAGCTCAAAATTAATAAAAGAAAAAAAAAATGAAAAATGGATAAAACATTAATATAATAATTTTAAATGGGTGGGGTGGGTCTTATACCAATTTGATTTACCCCGCCGCCTGGTTGCATTTAGTTTTGTCTTTCCTACTCGTATCACCCCACCTCCTAATATTATAGAGAAGTGAATCATTTTATCTTAATTTTATTTTAATTGAATGCTATAAATAAATGAGTCAAAATCATATTTTTTTTTATAAATATAAATATTAATTTATCTTTTATAAAATTTTAACATTTAAATTTATTTTAATTTAAAATAAAATTCTATTTACATATTTTTAATATTTTAAAGTAATTATTTTGTACCAAAAGCGTTCTACAAGGCAATAAAAAATAAAAATTTTAATTATCCGCCAAAATAAATGCTGGCAATAAAAACAACCAAATATGGAGGAGATGTTAGTAATGTTCTTATTTAACAAAACAATACAAAATAAAATAAAATAAAGTAACCATGTGCAAGGCCTCCTAAACAACCCATGGTTTTATTGTGAAGGCCTTGCAAATGGTTTTAAAACTCTATGCAAGGCCTCCTAAATAACCCATAGTTTTATTGTACATGGTTAGGAGGGCCTTGCAAATTGTTTTAAGACCATGTGAAAGGCCTCCTAAACAACTCATGGTTTTAAAACCATGTATGAAAGAAATGTTGGAAAGTTCGTTTCTAAAAAATAAAAAATAAAAAATAAATATTATATATAGGCTATAGATAATATTAAATATTAATAATTAAAATATTATATATCAACCTTCAATAAAAAAATATGTATCTATTTGATAAAACTTAAAATTTAAATCTATACTGATATATTAAAAAATACTTACCAAACTAAAATAAAAAAAAGTTGTTAAAACTTTAACTAAAAATTTATTTATCAAACTTGTTTGCCAAAATTAAAGTGTTTAAATTTCCTCATCGTCCAAGCTTGAGTGGCATTTATTGGGTTTAATGTTATATTATGTTCTTCACGATTTCTTCGAGCTTGAGTGACGTTTATTGGGTTCGAATGTTATATTATGTTTTTTATATTTCCATGTTTAACCTTATAATGTCTCTAATGTAAGAGGCAAAGGATTTGTCCTTGGTAAAGAATTAGGTTGATTTTTTTATAACAATGTTATTTATAAAGAACTTTGATTACAATTTTATGTAAAGAATGATTAAATATGGTTATTTTTTATTTATAAATATTTTTTTATGTAAAAAATGATTAAATATAATTATTTTTTATTTATAATTTTAGTTATAAAAGTCAAATTTATTAATATGTAAATCTTATTGTTACTATATTTAATTAAATTATTGTGAAATATTAAAAAAATATTAATTATTTATTTAAATTTAATGCTCCAAATTGATGTAACAAAATTTCCAACCAATTGTTTAAGTTAAATGCCTACACAAAAATTTATTATTCAGTTTGATCTTATCAAAATGTTTTATTTAACTTACTACTTAAAATTCTAGATCTTCTTTTCATATGTATATGTATATAATATTTAGGCCATTTCAAACTTAGGCCTCAAACCTAAATTTATTTTAAGCTTGCCATTTTCTATTAAGTTATGAGCAATTTAGTTTAATGTAAATTTTAATATTTTGAAGTATCACTTATTTTTATGTCGCTTCTGTGCTTTCTAACCCACCTAGAACTAAAAACATTTTATTTTTGAGAAGACATTACTTTAAAAGTTATTGTAAAGTTTTATGTTGTTGATCAAGGATGGTCAAAGATGACTGTAATTGAATTATTTTATTATTTAATAATTAAAAGAAGAGACACTTATCCAAAGAAGACTATTGAAGAGTGTTCACTGACCCACTAGGAGGAATGATTTTTTGTAAAATGCCAAAATGACAAATGGCAGCAAAATCATTCACTTTCTGGTGTTGCAGGAAACAACATCCCTATAATTGTGGTCATGTTGCCAAGGAAAGAGGAACTGAGCAGGTGGCTCATTTAACTGCAACACTGGCCCAAAGGCCTAGGAAAGCTTATATATACCATTGAATGAGAATGAGGCTAATTACATTTCTAAGAGATTCGAACCTTGTGTTTTTGCTCAAAACTAAAAATTTAGGCACACAAGAGGAATTTGATGAGGGGAAAGCTAGAGTGAATTGATAAGAGTTTATGTCTACAAGTGTAACTCCTAAGTTGCAGAGAGTACTGAATCAGATTTTACATATCATCTTCGTCCTGGTGGTTCAGTGAACACGCTCGGGGATCCTAAAGCAAGTGATCTTGGCTACTTTCAGGAGACAGTTGGGAGGAACGGTTTTCTTTAGGTGTTTTTCCACTTCGACAGTTAACAGGTTCTAAGTTTTTTTGGCTATTATCTTTAAATTTATTGTATATTTATATCTGTAGGTTTTTATGAATGTTAAAGCTTTCCCGAAACTATTAACCGTTTCTGTAATAAGTAGGAAAATATTTTTATTCCTATAAATTTATCATTTCACGAATGCTACTATTTACACAAAATTTAATAGTAGAATCAGTAGGCTATCTTATACTTCTTATTTAGAAACAATATAATAGTTTTGTATATTTGTTATTTAGAAATAGTATCATAATTTTGTATATTGTTTTATATGATAATAAATACTATACACACATAAATAATAATTGACATTATTGCATCTTTTCTATAAGTGAGGCCAAAGTAACAAGGGTTTTAAGCAAAAGCTATCATAGTTTAACCTAACAACGAATTATTTTACACCTAGGGCTTATCATAACTAAACCCCATAAATTTATACAATAGATTTAGGTTCGAGACCCATAAAAAAAAGTATCTATATAATTGTTACCTGTATAAACCTCTGAGAGACGATTGGTTTCTATTTTAATAATTACTTAGAATTTAATCCACATAGTCGAAAGGATTAATATAATAAAAATACTCAATAACACTTTTCTTACAGCCTAAAGGCTTATATTTTAATTTCAAAACATTTTAGGGTTAAAGACTTACAGCTAACGCAGAGGTCATTCAATCAGATCACAGATATAATCATAATACCAAATAAAACTGTGTATAAAATTATAATAGGGTTTTAGAGTATAAAACAATTTCCATATAAATTTACCATCTAAGAAATTTAATATAGGGCACGAGTTCAAAGCCTGTAAGGCTAAGAATTTCAAATACTTTACGTATTAACTTACAGTAAAAGCCCTAGGTTCAAGCAATAAAGAAAAAGCCGAAACACTTCCATAAACCAACATAGCAACCCTTTAAAAACAACTTATATGCACTAATCGTATACAATCCATTCACTTATTAATAAACAAATCATACAAAGCAATGCTATTAAAACGATATGACATTGTAACGACAAATTCAAAGGATTCTTCCAACTAAGCAATTACACAGTAATCTATTAATCCAAGAAATGCCATAATGGGTCGTAAACCATTTTGAGAAAAAGAAACAAATGTATTGCTATAACATTGCTATTATATAAACAATATAACCAGTTTACAGAGTAATACTTCAGAGGTTCAAAACAAATAATGAGAATCGCAGAGATAATAATTCCTTCAAACTCTGCTAAGAGTGTTTTTCTTTCCTTACATTATAAAACAACCATATTATAATCCCAGACTCCATATCTATAACCAGAAGGTAAAATTTTAAAATATAAACCCTAGCTTAGCTCTACGGCTTTTAAAACAACACATTTTTATCCCTACCATCCATCAAGAACGGTTACCAGCAAACGAAGGAGGCACATTAACCTTTGAAACTCCAAAACGAACAAGAACCAAAGAAGAAAACCTCGATCCATCTTTTCCATGTTGTCAAGGACCGTAGGATTCAAGGCTTGAGGTATTACCATAAACCTTTGGACACCGGTACCCTCGACCCAAGCCCACTTCCAAGCCAAGCAAATACTCTTGAAATCTCCTGTGAGATAAACAAAGGAAAGAGGTTAAAACCTTGACTTATAAATTTTTATTTGCATTAAAATTTCATCAAATAGAATTCACACAATATAAAAAAAATTACTTGCCTGCAGACTTGAAAACCTATACGAAAGAACCAATGGCAACGACTCTACAAAGATCAAGACCGTAGATATTAATGCTCAATAGCCACTGCATAGGCCAAGAAGCAACAACGGTGGTGCATTTTTATATTCATCTTAGTGTTTTAAGAGGGTGCGTGGTCAAGGTGAAAACCATTTTTAGAAGGGCGGAGAGCTTAGATCTCTCCCCACCAGTTCCACAATGATGAAAACAAAACAACGCAGGAGTTAATGAACGCGAGGATTTTATCCCCCTTACAGTTGGAAAGCACTTTTGAGTTTCTCACATGAGTGGAAGTTTGATTGCAACGGTCAAAAAAATTCAAAGTGGGGTGGGGGGAAGTATAATGGTCAAGGTTGTGACAAAGGATGAGGATGGTACAATGCCATTCACATGCTTAATTGGGAAGTTCCGAACCCAACCCAAGAGAAACGCCATCACAAAATCAAGTCAAAGATCGCCATACACAAGAGAGAGCATGTAAAATCAGGTCAAAGATCACCACATGCAAGAGAGAGTATGAAACATCTCCAAAATTTTCACAAGTAAAAAAAAATTAATACGGAGGGTTTTAGATCAATAAATGACCTATATTCTAGGAGTTATTATATACTTTACACTCCATTATCAGCCTTACACTATATTACAAAATTCTGTAAAACCAGAACTTAACAATTCGATAAGATCACTCTATAATAGAATGTGATACTATACTAGTATACAAGTTTTAAGCTTTATGATAAAAAATTATTGTTCTAAAAAATGCTTATAAGATATGTTTTCCTTGTAGTAATTTATAGCAGTGTGCTTGTGTTGTTCTACCATAAAATGGATCCGTCATGTTTTGTTGGTCTAAGCCCTTTTGGGTGCAACCCTAAATCGATGCAAGGGTTACATGGCTAAAGGTCTTACTTAGCTTATTTGTAATCTAATGCATTTAAAACTAAAGATCTTACTTAGCTTATTTGTAATCTAACGCATTTAAAACCTTGTGTTCTTGCAGGTTTCTCCAAAATCTCATAAAGAGGATAAACCCCTTTCTACCTAATGTTCCCTAAGCAACTAAAGGGTCATAGGAACAAACTCGATGATGACATTTTAATTGACTAAGGAAAAACAAATAACAAGTTCACTTCAAAAACTATAGAGAGTGGGTGGGAAAATTTTTGATCCAAGTCGTGGAAGCTAAAACATTTAAAAATGCCCACAATCCCGTAGTTGCTTTACTCTTTCCTGTCTATACCTGCCATGTGCTTCACCTAGTGTATCGGGATTTGACGCCTTTGTTAGAAATATGCTAATTTATCGAGCCACGCATATATGTATTTGGTGGGTAGTTAGAATAGGAAATGTTGATGTAGGGCTGATGCACAATCATGGACTCCTTTAAAGACACTTTAGATGCCACATAATACTGGAATAAACGGAAAACTCTGATTTTAGGTGACAATTAGGGCTACTTCCCTAACTTATTTGAAGATGAAGTAAAAAGAGAAAAGATAGGTAATTGAATCAGCTTTCATAATATATAGGTTTTATGCAGAGAAAGTGTGTGCAAATGATTATAAAATTAGTTTCCATGAAAGTGGGTTTTCAAATTTTCAGCACATCTTAACATATATGTTTGTGCGGGTGCAGCAATATATGAGGTAAATGATGTCCATTTGAGATAAAATATTGCAGACATATAAAGGACATATGGGCCTAGTGCAACACTATTTATTCGGAAATTTTCATGATCTATTTTTTTTATTATTAATTATTGAAGTCAGAAAAGCTTGAAATTAAAACCTTATGTGCGGGTGCAACACTTTAGGGGCAAAAATTAATGAAATCCTTGATTTCTTAATATAAGATCACAGAGCTTGATCTCATCTAGTGCACCATATAGTTTTTATGGGAAATGGTGATCGAAATCGAAAGTTATATAAGAAACAATCGATGTATGTATTCTCGAAAACTAACGTGTGTCATTTAGAAAAATAATTATAAATAAATAAAACATAGTTTTGTAGGAAAAAATTATATATTCAGAATCGTCATTTCTTACTCTACAATATCGTACATTTTCATAAAAAATATTGTGTATGTCATATCAAAATAGGGATCTAATCTGAGCATATTGATAGAGTTCTAAAAGACTTGAGCAATAGCCCTGGTTGATTTGTCCTAGCCATTAGGTTCAGTATTCCGAAGCTGCTTCCAAACCCAATGCCAAACCTTAATCCCGCCAAATATTTAAATTTTCAAATAACGCATATGCGATATAGCCTATCCATATCGCATGTGCGATATAACGCATATGCGATATGGATAATCTATATCGCATATGCGTTATATCGCATATGCGATACATAGAATTACATTCATCAACCTCAACCTCATGTCAACTTCTAACCAATGTTCCATTAATATCAACTAATTAAATATCATATCAACCTCATGTCAACTTCTAGCCAATGTTCCATTAATAAAAAAATTATCAAGTGGAAGAAGACATGCATATTTTGGTAGACATTGAGTATATAAAGGGAGAGATTAGACTTCCAAATTTTGTATATCCTTCTAGTGAAGAGGATCTTATGGTGCAAGTTGTTTAAAAAAAAATATATGTCCTTCATACCAACCAGCATCATGGCTAGTGCACTCCTAATATTTATGATTAAGGGAACAAAGTGTATGATCTCCTAATGAATTTTTGCAATGTCATATTTCTTACATCATCATCATCATAATCCTCATCCTCATCATCATCACGTTCATCATCCTCATGGTCATCATCATAATCATCATCATCATCATCATGGTCATCATCACCCTCATCCTCATCGTCATTCTCATCATTATCTTCATCGACACCCTCATCCTCATCATCATCATCATGGTCATCATCATCACCATGGTCAGATCATCTTCATCGATAGCCTCATCCTCAACATCATCAACATCCTCATCATCATCATCATCAAAATCATCATCCTCGTCATCATCACGTTCATCACCCTCATCATCATAATCATCATCATCATCATCATCAGATGCATCATTGTCACCATCATCATGGTCATCATCTTCATCGACACCCTCATCCTCAACATCATCATCATTTTCATCATCATCATTGTCATCATCATCATCATCATCATCATCATGGTCATCATGGTCATCATCATCATCATGGTCATCGTCATCATGGTCATCATCATCATCATGGTCATCATGGT
>LPNX010409345.1:497675-551002 GCA_001517045.1 Pseudotsuga menziesii | reverse complement strand
GATTGTCAGGGCTCGTATGGACCATTCAAAGTTTAATGAGTTGGAGAAAATCCTGTCGGGACAGACCATTGTGGACATGCTAACTGAAGATTTCAAAGTCATGCAGAAGTTCACAGCTATCAGAACCAAATTGCCTAAAAAGTCCTACGAAACATACATGGAGCTCGAGGTGGTCATCCGGGAAATGGTGGAAAGCGACACCCCAAGTTCCGAACAGTGGAAGGCTGTAGAGCAGCTGGGGAAAACAAAGTTTACTCTTCCTCCGTAGGAACAAGTGGCAGGTACCGTGGAACTGATGGGGCAAAGACTCGGCGCTGATTTGGCAAAAGACGTGGTGCTGTTGGAGCAAAGATTCGGAGCTGATGGACCAAAGTTTGTTATCCATTTGTTTCATGCTTTATGATCGGTTAGGAATAGAATTGTAACAACTTCCTAGTGGTGTAGGATTTCAGTTACAAACTCTAATTCACGTCGGTCATTCTGTTATTGATCTGCTGGAGGCAGACTTATTATTTGATCTATAAATTTGTATCTCTTTTATGAGATGGGGGTTGGAACCCATCAAGAGAATTGCTGGTTTGGAAAGACATATCTGTTTTGAGTAATAAAGTGAATGCATGAGAGTTTTCTATCAGAGATTCATGTGTCATTGATGTTGCAGTCTGTGCCATTTCCCTTATGTGCTTGTTATTTCCTTTGTGTAACACTCCATTTTGTTCCTCCTTCGTATCTGGAATGCAGTGTTGAATGAGTAGAATTCATATGTTTATGCTCTATTCATTATTTCAGATATTATACGATTTTTCTGCTAAAATTGATATGGAATTCGTCTTAGACGCTCTGTATTGATGGACTGTTTTCTCATCTCTTCCGTTTCACCCAGATCAAACTTGATGACTGTAATGATGTGATTATCTTGCATTTGATAGTTCTCGTGTATGTATCTTTATGATCTTTTACATGTATATGACTCCATGCCCAATGGATATGTGATTGGTTCAGCCAAATGAATGAATGCTTAAATATTGTTTATCATTTGATTTTGTAAAATTTGTGTTGAGAGATCCCTCTCTGGGAGAGACTATCAATTTCTTCCTAAAGTGGTTTTGATGTTACCTCAGAGTGTGCCTCCTACAACCTGGGTACATTCTGAGTGCTAACAAACTGGCGCCGTTGTCGGGGATGAAAGTGCATATCTGCCCCGGGAGAACGACAAAGATTAAGAGAGATTTCTGTGGGCAAACAGGAGTTTCGGAAACAGAAGGAGGTTGTATATTTGCCCTGGCGACTTCACTGTGAAATTATCCAGAATTCAAGAACGACATTCTGGCTTCAAGAAGACATACACGAGGTAACTCTGATACCCAAATTCTGAAAAGCTTTGAAGATCCAGAAAGATTGTTTAAAAAGAAGAATAAAGAAAAGGCCCATCATCATCACCAGATTCCCATAATAACCTAGGATGGGAAACTGATATTGCACAAAACCTATTGAGAACCAAGTCTGAATCTGACCTTGCAAGCACTGAGTTCAATCCTCATAGGTTAGAGACTTATCTGTTAGATTCCATCTGGGGGAACGTGCAACAAGCCCCTGAAACTTATACACCTGCTTCTGATCATACTCAAACTGTCCCGGTTCCTGTGAACCCGCCTACACCAATGGCCGCTAGGTTTGCTCCCTTGCGTTTACCCGCTGCATTACATGACCTTCCCCAAAATTATTCCCAAAGAATTTCCAAATTGAAATGAAAGACAGAATGTAAGTTTGAAAGGAAAACTTCTGAAGTATTTTGAAAATATCCAAATTGATTTCCATTCCCAAGGGCAAATAGAACAGATTCAGAATTTCTTTCAAAGATCTTCGTCCAGCAATATTTTCCAAGCCAAAAAACATCACATCGTCTACGAAGAGTAAGTGAGTGATACTTACAGTGGAGGAATGTTTGATACCAGATAAAATACCCTCATGTTTAGCTTTTAGAACCATTTTGCTAAGGCCTTCAATAATAAGTAAGAAAAGAAAAGGGGATAACAGACAGCCTTGTCTTAACCCTCTTGTGCTTCCAAAGAAGGTCATAGGGGATCCATTCACAAGAATCACAAACTGAGTTGAGGTCACGCAGGAAAGAATCCAATTTGAAACTTCAAAAGGTAACCCAACCTGTAGCAGCGTTAATCTTAGGAAATTCCAATTTACCTTATTGAATGCTTTTTCCAAATCCAACTTCATTATTATGGATTTGAGTTTTTTTGTCTTAGATGTATGCCATGCACTCTTGCGAGACGCCACCAACATCTTGAATATATCTGTTAGGGAGAAACCCAAATTGTTCCCTTGATATCACTTCTGCTAGTTTTGGATTTAATCTTTCTGCTATTACTTTGGTGATCAGTTTGTGGACCACATTGCAAAGAGCAATTGGCCTAAAGTCTGAAAAAATATCAGGAAGGTCTTTCTTCGGGATAAGAGTCACAAAAGTTGAATTAAAAGCTCCTGTCATGGCACTTGAAGTCCTTGAAAGTTTTGTTGCCTCTACCAAATCTTTCCCCAAAATGTCAAAGAAAGAGATGAAAATCTTGACAGGTCACCCATCAGGGCCTGGGCATTTATCTTTGGTGAAGCTAGAAAGAGCCCTATTTACTTCCTCCAAAGAAATGGGACTACCGGTCATTTTTCTTTCTTCTGGATTGAAAAAAGTTGGATAAAAAATTAACACCTTCAATTGGGTACTAATATCCGCATTACCTGGATCTTTGAAGAGACCTTTAAAGAAAGCTACTATAGCTTCTTCTTTTTTATCTTAGCCCGTGTAGAAACTTTTTCTCCCTCATTAGAGATTTCCCAGATAGTATTAAGTTTTTTCTATAGGAGGCGTGTCGATGAAAAAAATTTGTATTAGTATTGCCAACTTCGATCCAGATTACTCTACTCTTAAGGTGGATTGCTTCTTCTTCCTTCCTTAGCAACTTGTCTTTTTCATGTTCTAAGCTTAACAATTTGTGCTTTTCTTCGGCAAAGAAATTTCCAATCAAGTTTTTTAGTAGCACCTCTATGATTTGATATTCAATAGCTCTCAACAAAGCTTTGTCCTGCAAAGTCTTATTTTTTATCCAATGCACCACTTGGGTTTTCAATTTTTTTAAATTGAAAACCAAACTTTCCATTTCATTTAAAATTTCAGGAACATGAACTGTAGTCCAAAAAATTCTTACCATTTGACAAAAGGAAACATCCTTTAGCCAATTATGGTTGAATTTGAAAGCGAAATTTGCTTCCATCGGTTCTTGTTCAAATTGCAGTGCAATGGGGAGATGATTTGAAATGATGCTAGCCAAGACCCGTGTTCTGTATCTCGTAACCTTTGCTAATAGGTCCTCTATCATAAAAAACCTGTCAATCCTTTTTCCAATCCCTTTTTCTCCCAGCCTTTTGTTTTTCCATGTTGGGGTGATTTTCGCAAGAAGAATGTCTACTAGCTTATTTCTTTTGAAAATATCTTTGAAATAATCGGCTAGAGGATCAAAACAGAGGAAGTTTTTACCCAACACTCATAAGAATGCAAAGTGAAATTCAGATCTCCTGCTAAAATCAGATTTTTTAAATTAAGGAGCCCGTTAGACCCCACGGTATCCCAAAAATCCTTTCTTTCTTTGTAGGGTGCATACATATTTAAGAGGTTCAGCTCCTCATCAAAACCTTGAACTTTTCCTTCTAAGAGAATAACCGCACAAGTCTTAAACGACTTCAAATTACACACCCGTGGATTGCAGATATCTGCTAGGCCTCCTAAAAGACCCTCTGCATCTATAGTACAAACCTCCCAATTCCTTAAAATATTTAAGAGAAAGTTGCAAGTCTTTACACCTAGATTGATTGTTTCCTGGAACAGATAGAATTCCGCTCTATTTCCCAAAAAGAAGTGTTTGAGTGATCTGTGTTTAGGTCTTCCCAAGTCCTCAACTGTTGAAAGAGATACAATTCATTAGGGAACAATCTCTCGGGGTTTCTATGCTCTAAGAACCCCAATGTTTAAGGCTGAAGTCTAATGAAGCGATTATGTTTCTTGAATTTTGGTAGAAAGAGGAACATAGCCCGCCTCTTGAAGAAGTGAAACATCTTCTGACCCTAGAGGACTCTCCTTAAAATATTTGTTTTTGTTCTTCTTTCTGATTGTTACATTTTGGTGTAGGATTGAATTGGTGGGGATTTTATCCTAATAGACCTCAAGTTTATAAACATAGACTTGCAGTGGAGTTTTTAAATGTTCTCCCAAGATATTATTTTCCATCCTCTAATCACTTCCGGTTTCTTTCAAGGACCCCAAAGGAACGGATGAATTCGGGATTTTATACAATGTGTCCTGTGAGAAGTTAAAAGACCCATCTTGTGTATGTTTTTCTATGAAGACCTCCTGCTCAGGAACAAGACCTTGTATCTCTAAACTAGACAGTGTTTCCTCATCCTTCAGGGTGTGTTTTGAGCCACCCACGTTCTCTAAGAGAGCTGAGATCCCATTTATGTCTGATTCAGAAAAAATAAATAAATTTAAATTTTAAAAAAATTTAAAAAAACTTTCTTCATGCTTCCTCCATCATGGTTTTATTACTTCCTTCCTTTTTTTCAGAACAGAGCTTGAAAAATTCTCATACTCTTGCTCAGAAACAAAACCTTGTGCCTCCGACTCAGAGGGGCCAGACTGTTTTGTCTCATCCTCTAGGAAGTGTTTTGGGCCACCCACATTCTCTAAGTGAATTGAGTTCCCAATTACCTCTGATTCAAAAAAAAAAACTTTCTTCCCACTTCCTCCATCAAGGTTTTATTACCTCCTTCCCTTTTTTTTAGAAATGAGCTTGATTTTTTCTCACTCTTTCTCTACATATTTAATAAAGAGTAGTTCTTTTGAAGTCATGCCTTCATAGGGAACAGGTGAGATACATGGGGACATACCTGAAGAGTCAGAGTTGCAATCTATCAAAAAAGACGCATTCTGCTCCTTATGTTGAGAAAAAGGAAGAAACTTCTCCATACCATATTTCGCAAAACTGGAGTACCCTTTTGCAGGAAGCAAATCCGGACAATCAGATTTGAGATGGCCCGTTCTTCAGCAAATTAGACATCTGAAGGGAATTCCTTGGTAGTCCAGTATTTGCTCCAAAGACCTGCCTTCCCAAATGATCTTCACTTTCTCTAGCAAACGCTCGTCTGTTTTGATCTCCACAAGAACCCTCGCCATCCTTTTGTCCCCTGACCTCAGCAAGTCAATATCAAGCCTAATGAAAATGCCCAAGTGGTTTGCCAACTTCTCCAAGAAACCTTCTGACTAGAATTGGATTGGAAGCCCTGGAAGGAGGAGCCACAGCTGTCTTTTTGACACTTTTTGTGAGAGAGGGTTAAAATCTATCGACCACCTCCATAGAACTAGGGACTCGTCCCTAATAACCCAGAACTTCTGAAGGATCGTTAAGGCGTGTTCTTTTCTTAAAAAATGAAACAAAACCAACCTTTTGGAAGCTAGATGACCTGAGGGTTGTAGTCCAAGATATATTTCCAATTGGTGGCCACCCAGTTTAACATCTATGATCGGTTGAACCTGATATATTCCAGCTTCCTCACTAGGCATTAGGGAATTTTGAGGTTTAAAATGAGCCTCATAAGAGATATAATAGAATATTGTAAGTTTGTCATTTTGTGGGTAAGTTTAAGTGAAAAGATGTACACAAATAAAATTAATAAAAAATAATATTTGATATGACTAGAAACATGAGTACTTTTAAATGCATAAATATACTAAAATAAAGTACTCATAAAATAAAATAAAGTAAAACATTTTAGTTTTGAATTGTACACTTAAATTAAACTTTTTGTAAATAAATTCTAAATTATACTTATTCAAAATAATTCACATTAATAATTATTTATTTTATATATTTATAATTTAATATAAAATTTTAATATTTATTCTTTAATTAAATATTATTATATATTATATTAATATTCTAATCATTATTAAAATGTAAAATAATAATTACAATATATATTATATTATATTTTAATATAATATGATATATGAGCATTTATATATAAATACATAATATATGTAACTTTATATTATAACAAAATGAAAACATAAAAAATGATTATGTTATATAACATGAAGATGTTGTTTTATGTTATATATTATATGTATTATATCCCCTTGAAAATTGGATGCTTCATTTGGCTAACTGGTAGGGGTCGGATTCTGACTTGGGACCAATTACAACACCGGGGTATGCAGGGCCCTAGTAGATGTATCATTTGTTGTATGGGTGAAGAGAATATTCAGCATTTCTTTATGGACTATTCATTCACCATTGGAGTCTTTTCCCACTTTCTTGTTCGATTTGGTTTTTCTTCTCCTCAATTTGTATCTGTCTCTTCTTTTGTGGAATATTGGTTATGCAATATCCCGATCTCTGCACACTTCAGATATCTTTCGATTTTCATTTTTTGGTGTATTTGGAATCTTAGAAATCGATGCATTTTTTACAATAAAACGCCCTCTGTCCATACTCTTATCATTCAGATTGATAACCTTATGCACTTGTACCCTGTACCACAAAAAAAGCAAAGAATTAGGAATATTGGTCTGAGTCCCATGATCAAATACCCTTGTGGCTTTTTTGATGGGGCTGTTGCAGGGAATTTTGGTGGTGTTGGTTTTGTGATTCATCTCAATGTTGATTATTGTATAGTTTTTCCCTGGGCTGTGGAAGCAGCTAAAACACCAGAGCTGAATTACTGGCACTTTGGGCTATTCTGAGAGTGAGTAAGTTGATGGGTTTACCCATGCACTCAATGTTTGGTGACTCGCTTGTCATTATCTCTTGGCTTAACAGACTCGCAGCTCTTAATGTCCCTTCTCTGAATCATTGGTGTGATGACATCCGTTCTATGATGTTATCTGCCCCTCATGTGATCTTCAAACATATATATCGTGAGCATACCACGCAGGATGATGGTCTCTCCAAGTTGGCTTTGAAGATGGATTGGGTTTTGGTTTCTTTTCTGAATCTCTGGATGGCATGATCATAGATCATGGTCAATTTATGCTTTTCTAGCATGTGCAGAGCTATATGCTCTTATACTTTTGGCACTTTGTGATTGATATGTATTTGTTCTTAGTCCGCTTTGCTGTGACTTTCAGCCGGCTTGCTTTGCTCAGGACTTGTTTGTTTTTTTATCACTCTCGATATCACTATCAGCATATTCTGACCTGTTTATCAGGAATGATGAGAAAGTCTGCATTTGTCAGACTTCGTGCTCCTCCTATATGGGTTGTTTGTATGATTGCCTAGATCTTTAATGTCTATGTTTTGATGGGGTTCCATATGTGCATTCTTTGCCAAGACTGAGAGGCCATCTGCTGGCCATATGTATAAGATGTCTTTTGATTCTTGAATGAATAACAAAGGCTGGTATTTTTTCCTCTGAAAAAAATATTATATGTATTATATATATTATAACAAAAATTATAATATATCTGAAAAATTATAATATATGATGTGATTTAATATATAATAATTTTAGGTCATAAAATTTTATATATATAATAAAATTTATTTATTATAGAAAATCTAAAAGTACTAAATCATAATTTTATATTTGATTTTTAATTAATAATATATTTTTATATTTAAAAGTGAAAGTATTTTAAGATTACTAAGTACATAAATATTATATTTGAAAGTAATTTATGAATAATTTTTCTATTATGAGTATCGTTAACCATGGATTTTCATCCACCATTTGGAAATTGACAAGTAAACAACTTTAACTCAAGCAATTCCACCTCAACCATAAGAGATGATGTCATTCTCTAGAATTTGATTGGTTCTGGTAAAGTTGATTTTGATGGTGCATTTTTTGTTTTGAGGCCTATTTTTTACCTCAAAATTCCCCTAATGGCTCTCTGTGCTAAACCTTCTACTCTATTCAAGGTAATGTCACGGCCCACCATGAAATCTTCAACATCAACCTTCACTTTAAAAGCCTTCAACTTTCGTCTTCTTTGGGCCCTATCCCTGGTTAAGCCCTTCGCGCCAGAAAGATGGTCGTTTTGTTGTTCAAACCCTGGAGATCTATCAAAACCCACATTCACTTTCTTGATCTCAGTAGCAGAAGGCTGTCGATATGGATTATTTGTAAGAATCAAAGCTTCCAAAGGCTTAAATGTATCAGTAGTGACCTCTAAGAGCGGAATGAGACTGGTTTACTAGTCATTCTCCAACCCCGCAGATTTTCCCTTCGAATCCGGTAGTGTGAAAGACTTCCTTTCCTGAGAAGATATGAAAAGATTATTTTCGATATCCTTTGCTTGTCCTTTTCTTGAGCGATCAAGCGTGTCACGTGAACCTGTCAGTGTTTGAATACACCTGTCAGATTGACGTGATTTCTCTGAAGAAGCCCCTCCCAGCGACTCTAAAAGCGGTGGCTTAAACCCTAACTCTAAACGACAGGGTCTAAAAGTTGGGCGTTTTTTTTTTGACATTTTGAGGAAGGTTGATAAGAACTAAACAAAAAAGAGACGTTCAACTATATTCACCAGAAGATGCTAGGCAACCTTTGCATATGCCCTTCTCCATTCCTGTGAAACCCTAAGCACTCCCTCACTCTGATTGATAGTTACTTTAATAAGAGGTCTTAGGTCCAAGTCTTTTATTTTTTACTTTTTGAAAATCATGTAACTTTAATTTATAAAGTAACAACATTGTAAAAGTGTTTCTCACTTGTTTTATAAGAGTGGGTCGCTTATTTGTAAAAGTGAACTTATATGCAAAGTTAACAAGGGCGGGAATTTTTTACTGTGCTTTTTTGCACCCATCACCACATTGTTCAACCTATACCTGCCATGTGGCTTCCTAGTAATTTTATTTTATGTCTTTCTTCAAAAATACATAACTTTAACCTCCGAAGTTTGTTTTTAGTGTCTTTTTTTTAAACATCTATTTTTTCATGATCTTTGCATCTAAACCATCAATTTCTAAGTCATATTACCTACATATTATAAAGAGGTCACTCCAAATGATGTCTTGCATACCAACACCAACTATTTTTCATGGAAAACTCATTTGGAGGATGTCCTACGAAGTAGGAGACTTTACTGGATTACCTTGGGAAAATAAATTACCCCCATTAATGTCAGTAAGAAAATAAAATGGGATAGTAAAAGTGAAAGCACGTGGATTAATCAAGATATCCATCTCTAATGTCAGTCACTATTCCACCTTCAAGTAGTTGATGCACCAGATGTGGCTTGGGTAAAGTTAGAAATCGTATTTGGTAAACATGATGAGATTTGAGGTCACCAACTTGAAATGAGTTTGTTACTTTAAATCCAGGTGATTTTTCTCGCATTCAAGACTGTCTTTCTAAATTCAAAACCCTTAGACTCTTGATTGAAGAATACAAAATATCTAAACCAGAAAAGCAATGTGCTTGTGATATTATTTCCAAGCTTGTTCTTGCTTATTCTATTTTTGTATTTGCCTTTTACTCCATTAAAGAAGCTATAACCCTCTCTTTAAGCTTTTTTTATGTCTTAATTAGAGAGCAAGATAAGCTCTTACATTTTGGATTAATTAGCATTGCCAATACATCTAGCAAAGACTTAGTAGCGCAACAGAAGGATAACTCAATCATCCCAAGAAGCAACGTCTTTGCAACAATAAGTAAAATAAGGGTCCCAAATATCCTAAGCATGTCCTAGCAACTAGGATTGTTGATAATATTTCCAAGTTATACAAACTTAACCAACTTGGGTCATCATCTTTTCCCTCAATTTGTATTGATCATAGCGATTACTTGAGCAAACTTTGGCACTAATAATTTGATTATTTAAACTATCAATCATTGTAACAACTATGTAATCGTGAAATGGTGATTAGTCTTCCTCTTGTTTCTTGCAAAGATGGTGTTTTCGCTAGGTGTGTGCTTGATAAGGATCATCAAGACACTTTTGAAAAACGTGCATCTTGGCATGCCTTGATCACTTTGCAACTTGTTAACAATGATTTGTGTGGTTTGATTCCTTCTGCTTCTTTCTCCGGCTTCAAGTATTTCTTAACTTTCATTAATGACTACTCCATATGCACTGGGTTTACTTCTTAAAACTTAAGATTGAAATTTTTTACAAACTATTGGCCTACAAGGCCTTTGTAGAAAAACAATTTGGACAACAAATACAAAGGTTAAGAATAAATAATACAAGCAAATATGTAAACAATAAATTTACAAAATGTTGCACTGCACAAGGACTTCAAATGACCTATTATTCCATGTACAACAAAGTAAAATGGTGTTGTTGAGAGAAAGAATTGCAAGTTAAAGAAAATGGTTAATTATATGATCTAAGATAAGGGATTAATCTTTAATTTTAGGTTGAAGCCATTAATTGTGTAAATTGCATAGTTAATATAACTTCAGAAGAAGCATGAAGTAACGTTAAACCATATGTAAGCCAATTTTGTGTGTTTGCTAGTAAAGTATGGGCTCACATTCTCAATGAAAACTGGAAAGCACTACAACCTAAGAGTGAGAAGTGCATATTTGTTGAATATTCTAAAGATGTAAAATGTTCTAGACTTCTTCAACCAAAATAAATTACATTATTATTAGAAAATATGTTAAATCTAATGAAAATTTCTCGCCCTATGAGCCTAATTCAACATTCGTATCGTCTTGATCTTGCGAGCCATCTTCAGCGTTTGTGCCACCTTTTATTCCCAACTTCGTTCCTACTAATATTACTTCAGTTTCTTCTTCGAATGATGAAAATCCACCTATGTCTGCTCATAGTCATGTAGTTCGGTCCATTGAAAATGAACCTATACAAACACAACCGCTCCTTCAATGGGTATATACTACATGTGAAGCAGTTGATGATCTTGTCGGTGATCCTAGAGATTAGTATCAAACACGTTGTAACACCTCGGTTTTAACCCCGCTTGCATTAAATATACAGGATACATATATTGTAAATAATCTTGGTGCGAAGCTAAAGGCCAAGGCCCCACCATCGATTTGGTTATGTTGTGTTTCGGATTTGGAATGGTCACTGATGGTATATCGGGACATACGGCATATATTAAATTGTGACATCATGTAAATGTGCAATTTATTTAAATAACCCAACCAGCTATGTTCACTGCAACTAAATTGAGAAGGGGCATGATTCCCATAAGGATAAGGGGGGGCGGGAATGTTAAACCTTAAGCCATGGGGGGGAAAAGCCATGTGTCACCACTCTTTTGATTTGATCATCTTCCCTTGTCTTATCCAACTACCACTTTAATGTTCTGCTGAGTAGTGGAGGCACTTATTGTTGGGGAGTGGAGTGTGGCAGGATTGTCAGTCCTTGCCCACACGCACACTCCACCAGCAAATCGAACCTCACGTTGGGAAGAAGAAGCGACTACGCCCACGATTATTCCACTCTCTCCACGATGGGCTGAGAATACTCCTGCACTTCCCACTCGCCATTCTGGGATTGCCGCTCATCCTCACGCAGAGGATTCTTTCTGTTCGGTCTCATGCAGCCAGGAGGGGAGCCGTTCCGGCTGTCATTCACATTCTCCACAGAGTGGTATTGGGTGTGTTTTCCATCCGAATTTCACGGTCTAGTGTAAATTTCCCTCATGCACAGGTTGGAAGTTTGGTTTTTCTTTCCCATTGTGATCTGTGTAAGTTTCCCGGGTGGCTTCGTTATTCAAAATGGGCTGTTGTTTTCCCCACGATTGTGGGATGTGTTTGTTGTTACGTTTTGGGGTTGTTGTAGATTTTTTGGGAGTCGTTTTGGCCACGATAGGGCCAAGAACGACTCAGGAGTCGCTTTCCCCTATCCAAGCTGTAATTGTTGGTTGACTGCATGCATGCAGTGGTGGGGCTTCGGACTGTGTTGGGAGTAGGGATGAGGGCTTGGTTTGCTTGACAAACCTGGTGTGTTTGGAAACCACACAGACAGAGCTAGAAGGTTGTCTTTCTTCTCCACAACCCCTGAATAGCACTGGAAGGGAGGTCAGGGCCTGAGGGACTGTGTAGCAGAGAAGGGACTGATTTCCTTGTGTTGGGTGTGTGTGGGTGTTCTAGAATTCAGGCTAGTTCTGGTGTAGGTGTCCTTAGCTCTTCAATGAGCTCACCATCTTAGCATTTAGCCTTTCCCCAGCTCCGTTGATGGCCTGATAAACCCAACTTTGTTGGCTTGGCTGATCCGTTGATGGCCTGGTAAACCCAACTGTGTTGGCTTGGCTGAACTGTGTACCTTGTGGTGTTGTTTTCCTTGGCTATGTGTAAGCCTGTTAGTTCCTTATTCATTGGGGAATCATGCCCGGCTCGGGGGTGGCAGCGTTGCTGAGAGATTGAGGAGCATGCGGGCCTATGGTTGGGTGGAACGTTGCAGCGACATAGCTGGTTGTGGAACAAGTTCTTCATAAGATAAGTATTATTGCCTAACTTGTATCTGCAATCGTATTTACCGTTGATGAATGATGATATACATGTTAAATGTTGATCTGTTTATGCATGAGTGTTGATCGATATGTTTTGCTTCCGTTGTGTATATGAATGATTATACTTCGTAATATGTTTTATGTTTTAAGTATCATGCTTCAGCAATATATGTATGTATGTTCATGTTCATGGGGCTAGATCCCCGGATGATTTGATGTATCGTAGCGTCCTCTTCGTCAATCAAAGGATCGGGGACGTTACACACGTTCACAATTCTAGCAAGCCTATTCTCTCTTAGCTGAAATTTCATAGTCGTGATCTAGATACATTTGCAAATGCTTTTGGCCATCCAAATTGAAATGCATCAATGAATGAAGAATACCATTCATTAATGGTGAATGTGTTAGAAAATCAAGTAATACTGAGAGGGGGGTGAATCAGTATTAAGCAATCTATTTAAATTTGTATCACTTAAAACAAAATCAACAATGAACACATAACACACAATATTATCATGGAACCCTAATTGGGAAAACCACCAATACTTCCTATTACTGCAAAATTATATTTCCAAATAGTTTGCAAGCACCAACTTGTTGGATGAAGAAATGCATATTTTACATCCATTTGATACATTCTAAAGTTCTTGTAACCTGCAAAAGCTAAAAACATCCTAATGGCTTTAGATCTTGCCACAGGTGCAAAAGCTTCTTCAAATTCAACACCTTCTACTTAAGCATATCCCTTGCATACTAATCTGGCCTTGCTTCTTGTCACATGCCCATGCTCTTTGAAATTTTTTGTTTAAATCCATTTGGTTCCAATAACATTCATGCCCTTAGTTCTTGGGACAAGTTCCCAAGTTTGGTTCTTCTCTATTTTATCAAGTTCATCATTCATAGCATTTATCCAATCCTCACTTTTGCAAGCTTCTTTAAATGTTTTGGGTTCTACTATTGAAAGTAGTGTCTGTTCTTCATCATAAAGTAATTTTCTTCTTGTCTTAACTCCTGAATCTTTGTCACCAATTATTTGACTTTCAAGATGATTCTTCTGAACCCACCTAGATGGTGTCTTTGTGTATGATCTTGGAGAGTCTTCATTCTCATTTTCATGTGATTCTTCTTTCTCTATTTTTTCTTCGTCTTCTTCTTCAAAAACATCCTCTTCTTGTGAACTTTCTTCTTTTTCTTTATCCTTTATTTCTTCATCATCAGTTTCTTCAACATCCACACTTTCTTGGATTTGTATTCTTCTTGGTTTAGTATCATCAACTGTTACATTTGCACTTTCTATGATCTTGTGCAACCTTAGATTATAACATATGTATGTCTTTTTGGTGGAAGAATATCCAAGAAATATGCCTTTATCTGTTCTAGAGTCAAACTTCCCTAGATTATCATCATCTCTTTTTATGTAGCATTTACTTCCAAAAACTCTAAAATATTTAACTAAGTTGGTCTTGCAAACCATAGTTCATAAGGAGTCTTGTCACTATTCACTCTGAGTTGTCCTATGTTTTGTACATAGACAATTGTATATATTGCTTCTCTCCAGTAGCCATCGGGAAGTTTTGCTTCATTAAGCATAGTTCTAGCTGCTTCTTGGAATGTCATGTTCTTTCTCTCAACAACTCCATTTTCTTGAGGAGTTTTTGTTGCTGAAAACAGCCTCTTTATTCCATGAATTTCACAAAACGCATTGAATTCATTTGAGGTGAACTCACCACCATTATCTGATCTTAGACATTTAATCTTTAGATTTGCTTCATTTTCAACAAGTGCTTTGAAGGCTTTGAACTTCATAAAGGTTTCTGATTTTTCTTTAAGAAATGTCACTCAAGTCATCCTGTTATAATCATCGATTAATAACATAACGTAATGTTCAACTTGAAAGCTTTTAGTCCTTGTTGGTCCACAAAGATCAATGTGAATTATTTCTAAGGGCTAAGAGGTTGTATGCTCTTTGACCTTGAAGCTTGTTCTTGTTTGCTTCCCATGAAGACAGTGTCTACAAACATGATTTGGTGGTTTTATGATCTTTGGAAAATTCCTTACGACTCCCTTCTTACTAACTTTCACAAGATTGTCAAATTTCAAGTGCCCCTTCCTTCTGTGCCATAGCAAACTTTCATCAATTTGACTCACATAACATTGTTCTTCATTTTCTAGAATATACACGTTGCTTGGAGTTCTCACAGCAGTCCCAATAAGTTTTCCTGAATCTTTTCTTCTGTTTTCACACTTCTCGGAATCGAATATACATATGTGTCGTTGATCACAAGTTTGGATCACACTTAAAATCCAAGTCGAAGAAGCTACCATAATCAAAGAATCTATATCCAACTCTTTGAAAGATAAACTTGAGAAGTCAACTACAGAAAATGAAAAGCAATCAGAAGAAATTGTCAAGCTCAAAAGACAGCTAGAAGATAAGGAGAACGAATTGAATTGCAAGCTACAAGGAAAAGACAATGAGATAAGTACCTACAAGACTAAAGAAATATTGGCAGAGAAATTAAGAAGAAAACAAGAACTTGAAATCAAATCCTTAAAGGTAGAGTTACGGAAGATGTGTCTCACAAAATTTTGAATTTGAAAAGGAACTCTCGAAACTCAGAAAAGAGAATCATGTACTAAAAGGTCAACTACAAAAATCCCATGAGGATGATCAGAGTTCAAAAGGACATATGGAAGACAATATTGTTGATCTAAACAGACAGGTAGAAGAAGTCAAGCAAATAGAAGAAGATCTAATGAAACAACTCCAAGAAAAGATAGAAATTTTTCAAAAGCAAGAACTGAAGATCCTCTCTCTGAAGGAAGATCTGGACAAAACAACTACTCAGTTAAAGACAAATTCAAAGATCGAGAAGAACATTGAAGAAAGTAAAATATCTATGGAAAATGAAGAAAAGAGTAACAATTATACACGTATTCTCAAAAGAACCCATGATCAACAAGAATGAAGAGAAGCTACATCACAAAGAAGATTATTTTCTCATTGATACCCTATGCTGTTCAATGGACATTGTTACAAGTGCAATAACTACGGTCACAAAGCCATCCATTGCAGAGATCATGAAAAAATCATGCCAAGAATAAATCAAGGTGGGTTGTCTGTTCAGTGTTACAATTGCTATCATTATGGTCATTTCGCAAAACATTGCAGGATGCAAGGACAAGTTAAAGTCTGGTGAAGAAAGCAAGTTCAATCGAATGACATGAAAAACCATCAACCTACTAAAGTATGGAGAATAAAGTCAGTAGAACAAAACATAAATGATGAAAATATTGGGAAAAAAACCAATACTATTTTGAAGAATATCAACCAATAATATGAAGTATACAAAGAATGTGTAAAAGGAGATATGTACCTGATTACCATATTTGAGATCAACGATCACACTCTTTTCAGTATCATATAGTAGTTGGTTCCAACAGTATCCTTGTGACAGAATAAAAGTTCATCAAAATATCAACAGTGTCTAATGATAGGGGGAGCAATATTGCTAAAGGAAGTTCTTATTTCCATTAATGCAAACAACAAGAAAAGTTGACAAAGGAAGAGAAGTTGATGGCGAGGGGAGCATGCCCGGAGGGGGAGCATTATTGTCAAAGGATGTTCTCATTTCCATTGATGTCAAAGGGGGAGAGAAGTTTTGTTGACAGGGGGAGCTTGTTGTGAAAGAGGATTTATGGTGTTGTCGTCAATGACAAAGGGGGGAGATTTGTAGACAAAGGAAGCTCATTCAAAGGGGGAGCTTTGGAGTTGTCATCAATGACAAAGGGGGATACTGTTGACTAAATTGTCATTGATGACAACAAGTGTGTATCGGTGTGTCTTGGTGCCCCTTGAGGATCCCCTAAGGGCTAGAATTCAGTCAATGTCTAAGGAGACCTTTTGACATTATCCATGCCCAAGTCTGAAGCCCTTGGAGCCTTAGACAATGACAAAATCCCTTAACACCCTATAGAGTGTTTGAGTAACCCTAAGTTGTTTTATGATTCCCCAGTTGTTTATTTAGGGTTCCCCATTACCACAACCTTGCCCTATCACCCTAGGATGTGTTCTTGGTGGGTTGAAGAAGTTGCAAGAGTCCAAAGGACCCTTTCAGTGGTCATTTGCGTGTTATTGAGGTCATAGTACCCTAGGAGAAGCCTAGGAACCCCCACACCTTGATAGTTATGTGTCTTCACTTGTGGTGACTCTATTGACCTAACAAAATACCCTAAAAACCTTACCCTTGGTCCTTAAGCCTACATTCTACCCTATGTTGTATGCCTTGCTCTTAAAACACTAATAACACCCTAATATTGCATAATAATTCCCATTGCACATTTACACTAACCCTTGAAGCCCTCATGATAAACCGGAATCACTAAAGCCTTTCTCCAAATTTAAAACATCTTTTAATAATTTAACCCATACACGCATGGTTAATGGTATTAAAACATAATTAAAATAATACTAAGTTGAATGATAAACCATTTTTAATAATTTATTAAAACGCTTCATCTCCAACTTTGAAGTGTTTTTAATGTTAAAGCAATTTTTAAAAATTAATAAAAGTGTTCTTGCATTAAAACATGTTTTAATGCAATATTAAAATAATTAAATTTTAAGAATGTTTTAATAAATAAAACTTTAAATTTGAATAATAGAATATTTTTAAGCCTAAAAAAATGATGCTACCCTCCAAGAAGTCGTCATTAAAGTGGTGGCTTATTATATATTTTGAAGATTTAAATAAAACATTTTTTAATTTATAAAAACCTTTTATTCTCCCTTAAGAAGTCGGCCCTAGTCTAAGTCTTCTCAACGACCAGTTAATGTATTTATACGCCAGACTTGTCACATCTTTAAACTACGACGAATGCAAGTGTTTGACGAATGCAGACTTTTTTTTTTAGAGTTAATAGTCAGCCAAAATAGAAGGAGTAACACCCGAGTTCCACAAAGATTATCTTGTAAACAGTGATTTCTTAAGGCCTCTTTACTGCACTTACACAGTCACGTTTTTTGTCCTTGAACAGTCTCCAATTCTTGGGTGATTTGCAAGCTTGAGCAGTCCACGCCTTGGGATATGAAACAGTGTTAAAAACTTAGTGGCAACAGTCCATAACAACTTGCATACACAGTCTGGTTTTTGCAGTTCAACAGTCAGACCTTTTCTTCCAAGATCTGAATTCTTCCACTGAGCATACAGTTAAGTTTTTTGTCAATAGTTCAGAACAGTCATTTCTTTGGTTGAAGTATCCTTGTTGTTGCCTCTTACAATCTCAAGCTGAGGTCTCCTCGCGGTCTGAAGTTTCCTCTTAATGGTATGGTGGTCACTTCTTATTGGATTAGGGTTGTTTACTTGGCTAAGGTCATATACAGTCTTAGCATAATGACACTTACAGTAACACATTAACAAGGTATGCATAAAAGGTATGAGTATGTATGTACAGTTGTGTTTGTAAGTGTTAAGAAGAATATATGGTTATATACAGTAATATACAAGTGTAATGTGGTATATTGATGTACTATATATATGATGATGTAAGCCTTGAAGGAAGAGAAGAATTGTTTGATCGGTGATTGGGTTTGACGAGCAGTGTATGGCAGTGATATATATACAGTAATGATTTGGCAGTAATCAGAGAGCATAGGTTATCAGAAGCAGAAAGTATGGGGTTTGGTATGTGATAGGTTCACAGGTTTGACAGTCTTTTTCTTATCTGGGTGGTCGGACGAGGCAAGGAAAGGAGGTTGTGGCCTCCTTCCGGTTGTAGCCAAAGAACTGGGGAGTTGTAGATTCCTTCATGGTGTAGCCTGTAAATCAAGGGGTTGTATCATCTTTCCAGTTGTAGCTGGAAAATTGAAGTCATTATAATAAGGGGGTTGTTGCCTCCTTCCAGTTATTTCTGGAAAACTATTATTAAAAAGTCTTTCGTGGTTTTACCCCGGAACTTAGGTTTCCACGTCAAAAAATATTGTGCACTGTGTAGTCTATTATTTTCGTGCACATTGATGATATGATGTGATTGGTGATCAGCAACTTTCTTTTGATTAAAATTTTATATTGTGCAAATATTGATTCACCCCCTCTTAGTATTTCAACACTTTCAACTCCGCTTAGCCAACTGTGTTATTTTGACTCAATCTTTTTGAACTATTTCATCAATGTTTCCTTATGATCTTATGTTGGCAACAATGTCAATTTAATCAATAGAATGATACTTGGGATCTTGTATCTCTTCCGAACGGAAGAAAAATTGTCAAATGTAAATGGGTTTATAGAACTAAGTATGGATCCAATAGAATTGTTGAAATACTTAAGGCAAGGTTAGTTGTCAAAGGATTTCCCCAAGTTGAAGAAATTGACTACAATGAAACCTTTGCCCATGTCGCGAAAATGAACTCCATCCACCTTGTTCCCGCATTTGTTGCTTCACATAAATGAGAGGTTCAACAAATGGATTTCAAGTATGTCTTTTTGCATGGGGATTTACAAGAAGAAATTTAAATGGAACCTCTTGGCATCGGTTTCTCTAGATATCATTCTAACCCAAATGTCTATACAAATAAAGTAGAAAACCATCTCATAATCTTTGTTCTTTAAGTTGATGACCTTATTCTTACTAGTAGTAGCCATAAACTTTTAACCTTTGTGAAATCCATCCTTAAAAATAAATTTCAAATGACAAGCTTAGGACATTTGTATTATTGTATTGGCCTTCAAGTCTTACAAACCAAAAAATTAAATTTTCTTTCTTAGCATAAGTATACTTGTGACCTTCATCTCGCTTTCACATGGATGATTGTAAACCAACCCCTTCTTCCTTCTAGTTTGGAATCAAACTTTTTGCCACATGCACTTCACCCAAAGTAGATGTCACCTTGTATCGTCAGCTAGTTGGGATTCTCTTGTAATTGACCCATACCCTTCTTGATATTTCTTTTGTTATTGTTATTTTTCTCGGTAGAGGCAAACACCCCATGATAGTCATTAGAAAGCAACAAAAATGATACTTTAGTATATCTGAGGTACAATTCAGTTTAGGATTCGTTACATCATAGTGGGGGATACTTTGTTGGTTGGTTCCATTGATTTAAATTGGGATAGTGACCCTAGCGATCAAAAGTCTACTGTAGGTTATGTTTTCACTCTTGGTTCCAAACTTGTCACTTGGGCTTATAAGAAACAACAAGCTCTTTCACTTTCTTCAGTAGAAACAAAGTATCGAGTTGCATTTAATGCAAGTCAAACAACCTTGTGGATTTAATAGATCCTTTCAAAATTTGAATTCAAGCAGCAACATCCGACTAATATTTGGTGTGAAAATCAAAGTGTCATCAAGCTTGTCAAACACCCAATTTAAGATTAACACATCAAGCTACAAATGCACTTCATCATAAATCTTGTTCAAGATCGCATTCTCAAAGTGCTATTTTTCCCTATAGATGATCAAGTTGCAAACATCTTCACAAAGTCTCTTATAGAAGTGAAGTTTCCTATAATTCCTCGAGAATTTCTCATTAAAGGTGGTTAGGATATAGTGTCTCCCTCCTCTTATTGTGTCACTTTTATAAATCCTTCAATCTTATCCCAAGTTGTTCTAGAGGGTGGACGTTAGGATATTTAGACACTTGTTATAATGTGTCTTTAGATAAAGTGTGTTTCTGTAGTACACATTTGTACTTATGTAATAGACGTGTCTCTAAGAAGTGGAAACTAACATCAAATCCCCAGCAACAAGTTTGAAGAAGACTTGCGGTACTTGATTTGTCACACCAAAATGAGATTACACTTATTCAATGTTTGGTATTGGTATCGATAGCATCTTGCCAGATTCAACCATAACATCATAATTGCACCGGGAGTAGCGAAGTGCTTACAACCCAATATGGGGGGGATGTTGTAACGCGTAACATTGCGTAACATGCGTTCTCAAGCACCGAAAGGGATCAAATATCTTGAGGTGTAATTTTTTTCTTAATGTGTAAATATTTAAGATAATAAAACCTACACCTCAAGAAATTGGATCCCTCTCAGTGCTTGATAGATCCGGGTTTAAGATATCTATGCTGGTATATAGCAAGGGTTTTTAAGAATAATCAACATAAGGGTTGAAATTTGTCAAAAAAAATACAAATTCAATCTTGTCAAAAAAAATACAGATTCAATCTCTTGGATATAGTTGATGCGATTTTAATTTTCCTATAATTTTGAGATAGAAAAAACTTTTCTCGACTCACAGTACAGGAATACACCAATTGCCAATGGCAAAACTTATTTAGCAGTGGGAGTTCTCGCTTCTCCTTAGGCAAGTGCGGGAGGGATGTTGGATGAGAACATCCAACAGCCCTCCCACACTTGCCTCAGGAGAAGCAAGAACTCCCACTGCTAAATAAGTTTCGCCAATATCCAATAGCATGGAAAGTAACCTACATTTGGTTTGATTAAGAATGATTAAAAATAACTTTCAAAAGGTTTAAATAACTTCACACTATAGATATCTTGACTCTTAGTTTATTATGTTTTTTCAAAATTATGCTAACTACATACAAAATAATTAATATCTTCTTCATTTCATTTATATGACATGAGTGTAAATTTATATTAATCTTGATTTATTAAAAATTGAAAAGATAAAATTAATATAAAATTGTTGAAGATTTATAGTTTTAAAATATATATATATATATATATATATATATATATATATAACTCGTTTGTTTAGAAGTAAACTGAACTATAAACAACATTCGTTTGAGATGGATCCTCAATGATCTTCACATGTTCAAAGATAATGATTGTGTTTCATTTTTTATTTTTTGGTTTCGCATATTTAAAAAAAAATATATACAAACTATCTATGTTTACTTGCCACAAGTTAAGTGATGTGCTCGTTACTATAGACCCTATTTATATCCTTATTATGTCCCCGACCAGGGGATATATATGAATCGGTCAGAGGGTTTTGTATTATTTTTTTATTTTTTTATTTGTTTAAACTATTTTTTTGCCTATTCATTGGTTAGTGGTGCAGGTGACGTTCCTCTAGGATCTTATGCCCCAAGACCCGGCAGCGAGCTGTGATCAACAAAAATTAAATACAATCAAAGTTTTAATGCAGCAATAAATAGTGATAATTAAATGCTGTGGGGCTGCGGCTGATAACAACGTTTGGGAAGGACACAGGAGAGACAACACTAAGCACGTGGAGGCATCAAGAGAGGCATTACTAGCCAAGTGGAGGCATCAAAAGCATGAATGAAAACAAGTGGTAATAATAAGTTGTTCAACTAACTTGATATTAAGTAACCTGAGAATGAAGAGAAACCAGACAGTTGAGGCAATGAAAGAATCACAGATTATTTGGCAGCACTTCATTCAATTGTACCCTTCGACGGTTGGGAAGGACACGGAAGAGGCAACACTAAGCACGTGGAGGCATCAAAATCATGAATGAAAACAAGTGGTAATAATAAGCTGATCAACGAACTTGATATTCAGTAACGTGAGAGTGAGGAGTTTAGAAACCAAACAGTTAGTTGAGGCAATGAAAGAATCTGAGATTATTTGGCAACACTTCATTCAATTGTACCCTTCAAGAGTTTTATGGTGTGGTAGATCGAAAGATTCGGACTATCAGCTGTGAGAATTCTGTGAAATCTGAAAGGATTTTCAACTGATTGTTTAGAGAACTTAATACAATTATATATTTGAATAATTTATGGTGTTATAGATTGTGAAACAACAACGAATGTCAAATATGGTAACTACATTATTATGAACGTTACTCGTAAGAAATGCTTTTAAAATTCGTATCCTGTAAAATTTTAGATTTGTTGTGTCAGTACAATTTGTTTCTGTTTATTGAGTTTTGGGTTGATTAGTTCTTAATACTTTCGGCAGCCAGGGAATATCAGGGTTTTCAGACATGATTTTTCATTTTTTTATCAATTTCTTTTGAGCTGTGTGTTATGGATAATGTGGGCTTTCAGCTGACATTTGTTTCTTCGATATTTTGGAGTCTGTTACGATTTGTTTTTATGGAATAATGAGTTTTATTTACCTTTTTTAAATCTCTTTATTTATTATCTGAGACGAACGAGTCGAACGATTTTAAAGCTTTTTGATTCATTAATTGTACGGAATTGTTTAGAGTTTTCTTCATAAAGTTGTTCTGATTTTTTTTAGCTTATTCACATGTGGGTTTCCATTATATAATTGCATGTTTGTGTCTCAAGAGGGTGCTACTACTGCTGTCAGATAATCTTATGGAAGAATGCCTAGTTTGAGGTCTATTTTCCTTGAATTTCAATTATACCCAAAATAGTTGGCTAGCTATCCAGCGTTGTTTTGAAAACATCAATTGGAATACATTATATAATTGCATGTTTGTGTCTCAAGAGGGTGCTACTACTGCTGTCAGATAATCTTATGGAAGAATGCCTAGTTTGAGGTCTATTTTCCTTGAATTTCAATTATACCCAAAATAGTTGGCTAGCTATCCAGCGTTGTTTTGAAAACATCAATTGGAATACCGAGAGGGGATCCCACGCTGCTCCCGTGTAAGAGTGGTTGGTCATGAGGCGAAAATGAATCCATTAGGTTTTTAAATATTTTGGCTAATTATCAAGTTTCTGCTGAATTGGACCCAATGGGCCACTTTGCCCAAACGCATACCGATTGGAACAATTCTCGTGGTTTAAGGTCTTGAAGAGGTTGAAAAATATGTTACTAGAATGATCAATGATCGCAAACTTTCTTCAGATATTTTTCTGGAAGGCAGCAGCTTCATGAAGTGGTGGCAAGGATACAAGCAAATTCAACCCTCTGAATGGAAAGTAGGCTCTACATTGCACAATATAATGGAAAATGGAAGTTGGAAGTGATCAGTTCAGAGGCAACTTTGGGAGAGCGTCTTTCAATCTAATTCTTTGTTTTCAAGATATAATTTCTTGTCCTTTCATTTGTTGCAATAGGTTGTTTGATCGCTGTAATGGCCTTTCTGTAGAGGCCCACTCAGAGCATTTCTGTCTAGAATATGGACATCTTTATTCTCAGTCATTTTTGAATTAATGTTTGTTTGTGGGGAGGGATTTCCCAACTGGTTGCAGGATTCGCCATGACTGTCTGCAATTCCATAGGAGGGGAATGTCTTCCAGGTCTCAGGTTGGTCTATTTATAGCTAATGGAATGCCAAATCCTGTACAGACAGGCGTGATCATGTTTTCTTCCTGCCCATGCATGGATTTTCCAGTTCAATTGTTTAGCTGTGGAACACTGATTTTTATTTTACATATGGTTACTGATTTTTATTTTACCGTCAAGCTCCTGTAAATTATGACAGGTCCTATTAATAATAAATACACTACACACTACAAAGATAATAAATGAAAATATGCCACTTGATTTTGGGGATGGTCGCGAATTATAATTATAATTTTACTTGGGAGTTGTTTCTCCAGGAAGTGGACACCTCCTCCGTCAATGCTCAGAATGGTGATTGTCATATCTGCAACAATAATCTGCACGTAATGAAGAAAGATTGAAATGAATGGAACAATATGCACAGCACGCACACGCTTAACTAATAACATAATGAAATGAAATGAAGGGGAACTCACTGAGAAAACAATCCGCACACACGGAACAAAATGAAGAATGAATACAAATGAAGGGAACTCAGTTAGTGAATATATGGTGAAATTAATGTGAAAATGGTGGGAAAACTTCATTATGAGCTTGGTGGTCCATATGGTTTAGAATTATTAGTGATAGAGATGGAATTGCCAAACTTTCTTTTTCTTGAGTTTATTTTCATTATGCTAAGGGTGATGCAAAACATCTAAACCAATCCAACATGGATTGATATTTTTTGGTGGAGGAATTTTACCAGCATTGCGATCCGGGCAATCTGACCTCTTGTTCCAATTATTTTTCATAAACTCTATCACATTTGTGTAGCAATTTCTATTGCATCTCTATGGGAACAGTGGTACACTACATCTTTGTTGTAACTGATATTAGAAGAAGCCAAGAGCAAGCCAAAGGAATTGATTTGGTGTTCAGTGAGTGTAAGGAGAAAGCCAATAGAAGCCACAGGTCTGGATTTGGTATGTTGGATCTGACTTTTATTTCTGCAATTTTCTGAAAAGTTGTACATTGGAATTGAAGTTGTATTCTCAAACTTACAGTGCATTGATGCAAAATAATGTGGAAAACGAAAACATGTGTCTCTTATGTAAGCAGTGATTAACAATCAAACTAAGAATCGGATATTACTTCCCACCCGCCACTTTCTCAGAGTGGCGCCTTAGACAAATTTGGTCGCCATGAAAATTTTGGATAATGAATGTTATATTATTTGACCAGCGAGGCTCGGGATACTCGGAGGGTCGGTTTCTATTCAATTCAACTTAGACACTTCGCTTCCCCGCAACCAATTTATTATAATTAAAAGACAACTGAAATAACTTGAGAAACGAACGTAGACCAGAGGCGTAGCCGCGTAAGGGTTGTATCTATTTTAACAGTACATAATTCAAATATATCGTTAAATTCTGCATAAAATATCTGGTCGCTGTTCCCGCCTGTCACGCGGGTGACCCGGGTTCAATCCCCGGCAATGGCGTCGGTGAAGTTTTCACGAGGCAACATTTTTATCAGGCCACAGTCATTACATGAATTGTTTGTACCAGAATTTTACTTTGCCTGAATCATCTCCCTTTTTCGGCCCAGTAAATATGTCCGCTGCATCTTATTGTCGCTCACTATTAATTCTGAAAGATTGAAGGATCTCTACTTTGCCTCCTTACAAATTAAGTGAAATACAATGGCATAAACCACCGACGAGTTTCTTAATGCATACACATTTCCCACTCAAACCATCGGATTTCTTGATTCATCAAAGCTTCTCATGATTTCCAAACGATTTCAACAATTTATTTATTTATGTGGTTGGTTGTTAAATGCAAAGATACGATTCAATTATTCTTAAAACTGATTCTAACGCTATTCCTTGGATTTTGGCCACATACAAAATGATTTTATAATGATCGAAAGAATTTTAGAGAGAAGTCTATAAATATATAGTTAGCAGAATTATTCTTAATATTAAAGATGTATAACTATTGTCCACTTTACCTTGTTATAAGGAAAATTAAGTTTACGTCGCGGTTATAAAAAAAAGAGTAAATGACACTCTTTAATATGCATGGATAATGTTGATGAACCTTGAGAAGAGAGAGCATTATATCTGTTCAGAATTAGCATTCCATTAGTAATTCAATTTCAACGACAAGAGGTTATACTTTTTTGCTTTTATTTATTCTAATTATAATATACTTCGTATGATAATATATCATAATATAATGTATTAGGTTGGTATCATTAAGGTTTATGCTATTAGGGTTTGGTATTCTTCATTTAGTGTTAATGTCTTCCTATCCCAAAAAGCTTTGGTTAAAAGTTTAAATCAAAATCATTTTTTTTTAAATAAGTTAAATATCAAATATTTAAAAAATTTAAAAAACACTGCTATAATTACTTTTATTTTAAATTTAATTATTTTTATAAAATATTATAAATTTTTAAAAATAATTTATTAATAACATTTTCAAATCTATAACTAAAATATATTATTTTCACATATTTCTGGATAAGAGATAATTAATTATTTTTATTAATGTATACAAAATTCTAAAGTAAGTTTTGAGTTAGTCATATAAAGAATATCCGACCAACTACCATTCAACCTTGAGTACTAGGTAAAGAGAAACTAGCTATTTCTAGGTTGATTTCCTATGGGTTCAAAACATATAAAGAGTAACGATGTAACATTCCGCTAATAGAAGGAACTATTCTGTTTAACGGATTTGTATCACAGTAAAGGCACCTACTTCTCGGTGCCCTTAATGTGATACAAATCCTGAACTATTGTGTTTAATTTCACTTTGGTCAAAGGAAACATTGGCCATGTTATTTAGATTTGGCTTTAAGCTTATGCTTGGGCAGTTTTTCTAATATAATGTTAAAGGTCATATTAGTGTAGCTGGATATCACTAAATGTAAATGTAGACAAGTCAAATATAGATTAGTGTAGTTGAATATCACTAAATGTAGACAAGTCAGATATAAAAGTCATCACAAAAAGATAGGAATCAAATATCTATCATGTTATACATCATAGAGTTTTTGAAATTGGAAATATTTTTTTGTATTTTGGAGGCTTCATTCTTAAGGACATTAATTTCATATACCAAAATCAAATTTTCTAATTTAGTGGAATACTAAATTGCAAAATTGACGATAGTAGCAAAATTATCCAATTAAAATGATGGAAATAAAGTTGGCAATGTGTTTGATGAATATGATAAGAGGTATCTATGAACTGTTTAGGAGAAAGGTTATCAAACAATGGGTCAATAGAGTGGATGCATTTGGTATTGGACTTGCCTAAGTCTTTTGGACCCAATTATCATTTTTTGTAGTCTTGTACTCAAGGATGGTTGAATTGAGTTCCAAGTCTTATTTATCTTCAAAAGAAATGGTTGTGGATCTAGTATTAGGCTTTCTCTATGACTTACGGTTGATTTTCACACAACAGAGATTTTCAAGCTTGAATATATATATATATATATATATATATATATATAAGCAAGTGTTTTTTCACTAAATAATGAATATTAGTGTCTTCCCAGCATTCTTAAGGTAAATATAATAGAAATATATAAAATAAAGATTGTGAGAATTACCTTTTGGAAGGAATTGCTCTCTATTATTATGCCATTGGTCGAGCCTCACAAAGAAGAAATAAATTTTTTAGCATTTCAATCCATGGCAACATCATATATCCCAAGGTGAGGCTTTAATCCTTTTGATATATATTTAATTAAGAGTTTCTGTCTTCAGCCTTCGACGCGGTCTAGTCTAGCTATAAAAGTATGATCATAGTGTTACGACACGTTTACAAGAAGTGCTCTCAAATCACCTTTGCATGCGTTAGATAGTAGGTTGATGCAACCAGGCAGGTGGTAGCCCAGGTCAGCTGAGCCCATTCAGTTACTGCCTTTTGTAATTGGTCTCTCTCCTTTATAAAGAGGATCGCATAGAAGATTAATGAGGTTGGACAATTTAGGAATAGCTGGTGTACTCTTGTTTAAGAGGTTTTTTCACTTAAGAGAGGTTTTCCTTGTAATTCGATGCAGTTAATAAAAGAGAGCCTATTTATTGTTTGTTTGCTTGCAAACGCCAGTTCTGGATGGTCACTTTGAGTCACAGGGTAAGTATGTTTTGTAGTTCACCTAACCAAAATATCATATGGTTTTCAGATTAAGATCAACTAGTCATTAGGGAGGTGTATGAGTAAATATGAGCGGATAGATGAGCACAATGATAGGCTAGATTAAAGACATTCTTCTTAGTCTTGCGCTTCCTTTCCGGTTGTACAAAGAGCTCGAGCTTCTCCATCACGATTTTGGCATCAGTGAACTTATCAGTCACTGGATTTTTTGACAGATTTTTATTGCTGGGTCACGCCTTAAATCAATTAACAAGATAAAGAATAAGATGATAATAATAAAGTATGCTTCTTGTAATACTGTAGTTGATAATTAATTTAAATTTTGTTTTATTTTACAAATAAAGCAAATACAATTACCATAATAAAGTTTGTATTTATTCCTAAGTACTCTGTTACCCATGTTGTGAGACTTCATGACTCGTAATAATTACTCGAAGAATTTTCCAACTATATTATCACGTCTTTACTGTTTTACGATAAGCACCATCACTATACTCAGAATCCTAAGATACCTAACATAATATACATGTTGTGAGACTTCATGACTTGTAATAATTACTCCAAGAACTTTCCAACTATATTATCACTCCTTTACTATTTTAACATAAGCACCACCGCTATACTCGGATATCTAAGATACCTTACATAATATAATATGTAATAATTAATTCTAGAGATTATTTTTAGGAAAATGATTATTATTATTTATTTAAAGTGAAGATGTTTACCAAAAAAAATCATGGATAATTGCACCCTACTTGTTTGACAGTTTTATTCATATAGTTTAAAGTTCTTAAAAATATCTAGACAAGCCATTGATCTACTCACTCGGTAAAGTTTCTGAAATAAACCTGTTGCTAATGTTTCTGAAATAAAGTTGGAATATTTAGTTGGCTCAGCCAATAAGTTTTAATCCCATATTTTAATTAAATTACCATTGGTTTCAATTTCTTTATTATGTACAAATTTATTTCAAAAAAATTAATAATTAAATATGGTTAAGTTACTATTTATTCAATTTCATCATTGTTTAAAAATTCTAAAAATTGTTAAGCTATATATAATTTCATATTTTTTACATTCTTAACATTATTTTTAGTATAAAACTTATTTATGAAATAAAAATATAAAATTACATTTAAATATAAATTTTCATAAAAATCTAAAATTACATTTAACTATAAATTAAATGAAGAAGTTAGATTTCATGTTATGTAAATTTCATTTTTCATTTAAGAGATTGAATATACTATATTATGAAAAAATATTCACTCGTTTCAATTTCATTATTATGTAGAAATTTATTTTAAAAAAATTAATAATTTAATATGGTTAAGTTACTATTTATTTATTTATTTCAACTTCATCATTGTCTTGAAATTCTAAAAATTATTTAATTATATAATTTCATATTTCTTATATTCTTAACATTATTTTTAATATAAAACCTATTTATAAAATCAAAATCTAAAATTACATTTAACTATAAATTAATTGAATATTTCATGTTATGAACATCTCAATTATATAAATTTCATTTTTCATTTAAGTGATTGAACATACCATATTATGAGAAAAGATCCACTTATCTTATGTCCAATTCTAGTTTATTTTGATCATAAAATATAATAATTAAAAATTCCAAATAAACATTTTAATAAAACAATATAGGCGTTAATGAGTGTGTATGGATAAACTTAAAACCCGGCATCTTGAAAGTTCTCTAAATAAGACAAAAATATATACTACATTAAAATATGTGTAAATGTTTATATATTTTACCCTGAATTATGTTTTGACATTGAATGACTCTAGGAATGGTGCTTGACTTTCATAAGTTAAACATAATGTTTATTTGTCTCCCATATAATAAGCATTGGAATTTAGATCCCATACTAGAGTTAATATGAATGCTTATTTTCTTTTGGTTTTTGCTTGTGTATTTGATTATCTAGATAATGTAGGGTTTCTTTTATTTGATTCGTTTTTTTCTCACTATGTTGGAGAAGAGGAAGCAAACTTTGTAAGTTGCAGCATTTTGAATATGAATGCATATTTTCCTTTGGTTTTTTTCCTGTGTATAGAGTGTCTTTTATTTAATTCCTATTTAACTCTCTCCGCCGGGTAAGGTAAAATGAGACATGTCGTAATATTACAATTACTTTTTAATGAGTTGACAATTTAAATTTTATAATCAACTAATTAACAGTAATTTTGTCAAGAAATAGAAAAAAAAGGCTTCATATATTCAAATTCCATTCAAAAACTACCCACTACTTCATATCAACACAATGCATTCATGCCATAACCATTTAACTCCATGTATTCAACATGAAGATGCTCGAAAATATAGTTCAATGGTCTTAGAACCCATAAAACTTGAATATATGGTTTTGATCTATTTAAATCTAAATGGAACATAATTAGTTAACATGTAGTTTTTTGGTAGATAGGATCATTCATGACGTTTTTTTTTCTCACTCTGTTGGAGAAGAGGAAGCAAACTTTGTAAGTTGTAGCATTTTGAATATGAATGCATATTTTCCTTTGGTTTTTGCCTCTGTATAGAATGTCTTTTATTTAATTCCCATTTAACACTCTTTGTTAGGTAAGGTAAAATGAGACATGTCGTCATATTACAATTACTTTTTAATGAGTTGACAATTTAAATTTTATAATCAACTAATTAACAGTAATTTTGTTAAGAAATAGAAAGAAAGAAAAAGGCTTCATATATTTAAATTCCATTCAAATACTACCCGCTACTTCATATCAACACAATGCATTCTTGCCATAACCATTTAACTCCATGTATTCAACATGAAGATGCTTGAAAATATAGTTAAATGGTCCTAGAACCCATAAAACTTAAATATATGGTTTTGATCTATTTAAATCTAAATGGAACACAAGTGGTTAACATGTAGTTTTTTGGTAGATAGGAGCCTTCATAATTGGCTCCACACATAGTAATGTTATTTTATTAGCTGCATGATGTCTACATAGTTTGCATTAAGATTGAGAGACTTCATAGTTGGATCCAGCATATCTATGGCTTCAACTTGTTCCCCAATTTAATATAATTAGATAACCCAAACAATGATCCAACTCCTTCTATGAGATGGAATGATTTATCGATAGTTGAGTCGTAAATTCAATAAGAATTGAATGAGACATACTCATCAATTTAGTCCTAAATAATTGATAATTTTTATTTAATATAAATATATTTTTATAATATTATTTTTAAATATAAAAATTTATAACATTATCTTTAATATAAATAACGAATAATTGGTTTGTAAGTATGCTTTTGGTTCAAACAAATACATTATGGGACAATTTATATCTTATATGAATTTCTTTTTTACTATTTACAATACATTATTTGTTTTCCTTAAGATAGTTAATGATAATATGATATTTAAACAAGAGAATTATGAGTTTATAAAACATGTATTGGAGAACTTGTGAAGATAATAATTCTCAATTTAACAATAGCAACTCATAATATCTTCATGCAAGGCAAATTTTCTTTTGTTGCTATTGTCGGGGACATTGCCACCTCGTGGCTCTTGTTTATTGTATACTTGGTACTTTTTTGGTTTTATGGGTACTTGCTATCTACATGAAAAACTTTGCATATGTGTGATGGTTTGAATTCTCATGGACATACCCCCATATATATATATATATATATATATATATATATATATATATATATATATTCAAAATTTGAATATTTTATATAATATTTGGTCCACCAGTTTTGTAATCAGTGTTTTTTTGGATTCCGGTTCCTAGGGTCGGTTGGTTTGATCACTGGTCCGGTTGTGATATCTATGCTCCAGCCTCTCTCTCATCTGCAAACCCTTTCAGGCAATGTGAAACAACAAAAATTGAAGGGGAATGAGCAACACGTTGTTTTGCATGTAAACCTCCACCTGCAAAGTTTTCATGATAGACTTGTCAGGTTTGATAAAACTATGCAGGTACTAGGTTAATTCCTTGAGATGGGGAAACTCGTCGAGTTTTGACTCAGTGTGATTAGTTGAACAAACAATGTATTTGATTAGATATGCCAACCCATGAACCAAGCGGACTTTCCTCGTTAGATGGCGAATGTGGGTTTTTTAAGTTGACATTCCTTGGTTCTAGAATATAAACTGCTTCATTTTGTTGGGTATTATGTTGGTATGCCAGCCATTTTGAGGGCAAGAGCTATCCATTGAGCTGCAAAGCATTTAATGCAGTTGCAGTAGGCTTGACGACGGTTGGATCTCGAACAGCTCAAGATCCAATGATCAGCAAGCTTGATGCAGCCACATTAAATGCTCTATAGCTCAATGGATAGCTCTTACCCATTTTGAGTGGTATCTTTAAATTTATAAATTAGTATGTTTCTGAATCTTTTCTTATGGTGATATTGAAGGTTGCATACCTAAGAAGTAATAAGTCATTTTGCTCTTTGAATTGCTAATATTCTCATATGTTGTTACTATGTTTTACTGAAGATGCATGTAATTTATCAATGATTTCAGTTATGTTGCACTTAATTAGTTATTGTCTAAAGAGGGGACATTTTGACTTTTGTTTCCCGCTGCTTTTTATCAGTTTTTTGCCATGAATCTTTATGGAATTTTCATAACTTTCAAAAACACTGTTAGATCTTACAAAGTCTGGGTGTTTGGGGTTATCCTGTCACCTGATTTCATTTCTGAGCTTAAAATCGCCCAACAAACAACATAAATTACAGATTTTGTAGATTAAATTCATCTTGGGCAAAAAATAAGCCTGAAAAGTCAAAAAGTCCCCTAGTTAGACAGCTCCATCAATAAATATTAAATGGCTTAGCAAGTGGGATATGTGCTTGAGCACGTGACCTACGAATAGTAAAAAAATAAAGGCTTTTGTTATCAATAAATTCCACAAGCGAACTTGGGATAAAGAGCTAGGGAGAAAGAGAAAGTATTATATTGAAGAGTTTAACCCTATCTACAATCAGCATCAAAAGGCATACATAGAGGTCAATATACCTTGGAAAGCCAAAACTATCATTGCTCAATTAAGAACTAACTCCCATCAACTCCATTGTGAGACCAGGCCGAGGAGGCACTGGAAAAGGCCAAAAGAAGCTTGGGCAGAAAGAGTGTGTATTTTTTGCACAGCTGGTACGGTGGAGACAGAAAAACATTTCATTTGAGACTGTGAAGCCTTTAAGGACAATAGGTTTCATTTTAGAGTGTGAAGCCTTCAAGGATAATAGGGACAGGTACGCAAATGTCTTGACGGATAAATCATGGGATGAGTTATCTAACAAGGGGACTGTGGAAAAATTGGGAACGCATCGAGTTGAACAGACAAAGGATTGAATTGCAAAAAACAGCGTGCTAGTTGGTCTGTCCCATAAGCTATTCTTAACCTCATGGACTTTAAAATATTTCCTTCCTCCCTTCCATCAATAATATTTATAAATTTTGGGATAACAAATAAACAAATTTTTGGTAGATGTAATAATTTGCTGCGTTGTCAAACTGCAACCCAGAGATGCGGGTTCTAATCGTGTACTGTCAATTTGAATCTCCAGGTGAAGAAATCATCTCAGGGGCTCAGCGTTTCCATGAGCCGGAGTTTCTAACCAAAAGAGAAGAGGAGTGTGGAATTGATGTTAACACTATCTCAACATATACAGATTCTTTCAGGTTTGTCTATGATCTGATTGACTAGGAAGATTTTATTCCTAAATCCTGCTTAAAAACTTATTGTGCTTATGTTCTCAAAATGTTGAGCCAAATTAACTGCATTGCCTCCATACTACTGCACTTTAAAATTGTGTAATCTGCTTCCTGTAGGTGGGGTGTTGTTCCTCATGGAGGTTTGGGAGTGGGTCTAGAGGGTGTTGCCATGTTGTTCTGTGCACTAAATAACATTCGTAAAACTTCATTTTTCTCTCGTGATCCACAAAGGCTTGCACCGTGAGAATTTTGAAGTGCAGTCATGGTGTAGGGTTTAAAATTAAGGATTCACCTTAGAGGTTAGTTTCATGTCAATGTAAGATGAGCAGATTCAAATTGAATGCTTAAATGATCACCCAATATTTGAGAATTACAGATTGGCATCATTGGTTTTTTGTGAAAGAGACCAGTATTCTGAATGGAAAGGAATGCAGATTTTTCAAGTCCAAGTCTTTGTGTCAAATAGTTACTTCATAAAAAATGACGTTATCTTTTCGTAAGATTCATAACCTCCAGATAGATATTTATTTGTTATTTTTTTATCAATACTGATGAATTCACAAGGAGTTATGGTTATAGGTGTAATAATGCAAGTATCCAGAACAAGGGCCTCGTTCCACCCTCACTGCACTCTACATTTACATTAAGAACTTACCTCCTTGGGTATTCATTCTGCCATCTGAGGTGGCTTTTTCTCTCTTGCAGTTGGCTAAGATCACCCGTGTTTCTCTTTGGTGAGATGTTCTTTGAATGCTTGTGTCCAGGGTATTTTTTAAGGATTATAATATTGTACTTAAGTATAGTATTATAGGTGATTGTTCTGGATTGAAAAAACATGTTTATAAATAGGTAGGCGAATATTAAATATGAAACATAAAATTAACACTAAAATGTATACAGTTTGGCGAATATTATGATAAAAAAACATATTTTATGTAAATATAAGCGATATTAGACACCAAATAGCGAATTTAATTTTTGAAAAAAAACAAATTTGCCACTAATAATTACCTTGCTTGTGTCTCCTACATACCCTACTTTAAGGTTTTCATAATATGTCGTAAGCGTTCATATGTAAATGCACAACCATATAATTCAATATATTCCAAGGTACAAATAAATGCTTACTAAATAGAAATGTCATAGTTGAATTGTTAAAGTTAGTGCAGTTGCGAGGATGGTACTTTAGTCAGTTAACTAGGGTAGAGTAAGACCCTAGAAGGTACCCTAGGGCCCCCAATGGTCTTCGGGGGTTCTTGGTCTAGGACCAAGCAGGTTGATGTCATGGAAAAATCCTTAACATATGGTTAAGGCCCCTATATGTCTCTAGGGTATTCTGGTCTGGGACCAGACAGTTTCTTGGACACGATGTCCAAGCAGATTCTGCAGGTTGAGACAGAGACTTCCTGGTCTGGGACCAGAAATTTTCTTGGACACGATGTCCAAGCAGATTCTGTAGGTTGAGACAAAAACTTCCTGGTCTAGGACCAAGCAGTTCTTGCAGGGGCATTCCTTAACCAGGTGAATCTTGGTCAAATTGACCAAGATGATGATGTGTGATGTCCTCTCTCCTAATCGATTATTGCTAGGTTGTCTCAAGGGATTGGCCACCCCTTGATGATGTCACTAGCACCTGACCCTTAGGTAACCCTTAGGGACAATATTGAAGACTGAAGGATCACATCATCCAGTTTGGATCTTCCCCTTATTCAATGATGATAAAAAATATATGAAACAATGTACCTTGAGAGAGAGAAAATATTAAAGTCCTTGGTCATGTTGGTCCTATAGGTAAAATGAGTTGTTTGTCCACCTTTATGGTACACCTTGATCTTGTGGGTATGAGGGTTGTCTTACCTTCTTATTGTGGCCTCCTTTGGTTGACTTATGGTCCTTTATCTTACTTGGTCCTAGCACTCTTATTGTGTGTACCTTTGGTACGATGACTTTACTTTATGGTTTTTATTTTGACCTTTGTTATACTATCTTAAGTCAAACTTTATTTTATGGTTTTATTATATAAGACCTTTGGAACACTTTATTTTATGGTTTTATTTTACAAGACCTTTAGGACCTTTGGTACTTTTTCTAAGTTAACCTAATTGTATTTTATATCTCATTGGTTAAGACCCTTATAAAAACAAGTATTATCCTTCAATGTAATTATCCAATAAGACATATCTCACTTACCTAGGTTTGGCTGTTGTTAACCGCGACCCCTTATGTTTAGTGTGATCGCGTTTTCTCTTGCTAGCGTGATTGGTCTCTCTTCAATGTGACAGTGTCTTCTCTTGTTGCCCAGCGTGACCATGTCTCCTGCTGCTCAACACGACTGTGTCCTCCGCTCTGCGTGATTGCGCTTACCTGCTACTCAACGTGATTGTGTCTTCTGCTCTGCATGAGTCCTCTACTATGTGTGACTTTGATGGTTGAAAACTCTCTCTAAGCATCCAAACCTCTTGATCTAGTCGTAACAACATCAATTTGGAGTCTTTAAATATTCTTTTGTTTCTTACCTTGAAAAATTCCCAGCAAAGAAAATTGGGAAGGGTCTTATAGTCACGACTTTGCTCCTTCCAGTTGAAAAAACACTCAACAAGAGAATTACCTTACCACGCAACTGAATTGTTGCATATCCTATAAACAAATTACCACACATATTTTGTAAAGTGGCAAGACACAAAAAGATGAGATACAGATTCTTCATTGCAGCAACAGAGGAAGCAAAAATTTGGGCCACACGTCCCTCTACGAGCTAGATTATCCCAGGTAAGTATTTGGTTCTCTAAAGATAACCAATTGAAGAGGATTATTTTATATGGGACATTCCATTTCCAAAGGGATCTGAACCACCATTTAGAAATGTCAACCATATCTTCAAACTCTTCAAACAATGTCTAATAAGCTAATTTTGCAGTGAGGATGCCAGTTTGTCTATTATAGGTCCATCTTAAAACATCTTTGAATTCCTCCAGCTGGAAGAATCTTTTTTAAGGCCGAGGATGTACTCAGACCATTCAAATGCCATAATACTGGTTAAACCTAGTTGTGTCGCTGAGGCCCAACCATGTAGATCACTTTCTTTAGATGGGGGAACCACAATTTAATTCAAATGATAGAAGCTATTAACTCAAAGGACATGAAGGAAATAAGTAACTTAAAGAATGACATGAACTCAACACCTCTTGCTTAATAAAGTAACTTTCAACCAAGTGAGTTAAACATAAAATATAGTAATATTATGAACGAGAATGGGGTTGTTGTTGTTGATGGAAAGTGTGTCTACCCAAAAAACATTTATTTGACCTATAAGACACTTTTACACAGCCATACACAAACAAAAAAGAAAATTTCAAAACCAAAACTTCTCATTTTTGAGGTTAGACTTTAGTTAGTTTGCCCGAAAAATTTAAGTTTTCTCATCGTTTCTAATTTACTAAGTTTGCACAAACTCATGACAAAAAGCATACACAGTCAAGAAAATATTTTTCACTCTGTTTTTATTAGTTAAGTTCACACAAATTGCATGACAAACAAGCATACACAGACCAAGCATTATACATGAGGAGACTAAACATGTATATAGATTAAGAAGTTAGTAAAAAAAATCATTTTAATATAAATAAATAAATAAGTTCCATAAAGCATTGCTACTATTTTTATATTATCATATTGAGCATTTCAACCACAACTTCATTTTAATGCAAAGATACGATTAAAAAAAAACTCATTTTTTAAAGTAAAAAATGGTTTTATTTATATTGAAAAAAAAAATCATATCAAGTCATCTAAGCTCAACTTAGTGTATGTTTCTATATATAATTTATATAAATAATGCATCAAACGAATAGTAATTGGTTAAGTAGTTAATTAACAAATTAATAATAATTGGTTAATTCATTAGTAATTTTAGATATTTCATTAATTAGTAATTTTAGGTATTTCATTTATTTGTATGTATAATTTTTTTTATTACTTATGTAAACATTTGGTCTATTTGTATGTGTAATTTTTTATACTTAATTCATGTAAATATAATGAAGTTTAATTAATGCAACAACAAACGGGCCATCATAAAAGGAAGTGATATAGAATATTACTTTATAGGAAATCAACATAAGTATAATTTTGGCTTTAGAGCGAATTAATAATATTCATTTAAAAGTAAAGTGATGCCAATGTAAATATTTATTTAATAATTTAAGATATTCTAACTTTTTATGAAGCAAGATATTCTTTTAAAATTGGGTATTGATATTGTTCTCTTACAAATGTATAAGGTTTAAATATTCAATTATATATAATAAAAATATCAAATGAATATGCTAGAGCCTTGGTACTATAAAGCATAATTCCTTCATATCAAAAAAATTGCTTTTTAAAGAATTTATTAGGCTATATATTTATTTGTTTTATTTTAAAATACATAAATATTATTAATTAAAATAAATAAATTATGGTTGTTTTAATTTTTATTTTTTTATTTTTTATTAATTAATAAATAAACACTTTTTATATATGAAAAAGTTGTATGGAATCAAAATTATAAAATTTGTCTTTTTACTATTTTATCAAACCAAAAATAGTATCGAATTCAAAATAACAAAGAAAACATTGCATCTAAAAAACAAATATGGTCCCCGAATTTACCACATATTCATCAAAGTCAATGTCCATCCATGACATTTACCACCCTTTTAGATAGATTGAATTCCTAGTAAATATGAGAGAAGGAAACGTGGGGAAAATAGTTGATCGGGTCAATAATCCTAGGAGCAAATTGATCAACTTGGATAACCTGCAAGTTAGAAGACCTAACTTCCTGGTGAATCACTGCTCCAGAATCACCAACAATCTAAATATTGAAAATATCCATTTTCCATGAGAATCATAAAAGTCGTCAAAGTGTAAGTTCTACATTTATATTAGTGCCATATCTAACACCCATCCTCAAAAGGACCTAGTAAATTTGCTTAATATTTAAAACCAACCAGCCCCACAGACCCTCCTTGCACCATCAAAGTACCCAGTAAATAAATATTAAATTCATTTTAATTTAAACTATAACTTAAATTATAAATGTAAAATATATATATATATATAATAATAAAAATTAAATTAATTCACAAAACCTTTTAATAATATAATACCAAGATTTTGATGTTTTTTTTTTAACTTTGTTGCTCGAGGGCCATTGTTGTATGTGTAAACTTTTTATACTTAATTCATGTCAAGTATAATGAAGTTTAATTAAAGTAACCAAAAGCGAACTAACCATGATAAAAAGAAGTGATATAGAAATTTACTTTAGAGGGAATCAACAAAAGTATTGTTTTGGCGTTAGAGTGCATTGATTATATTCATTTAAAATTAAAGTGATGCAATGTACAAAGATATTTTTTTTTAAATTGTCTATCGATATTGTTCTCTCAAAAAATTATAAGGTTTAGATATTCATTTTAAGAGTTACCTTTCCATCCGACCATTTGCATCGATCGGACGACTTGGCTCGCGTGAGCTTTTACATCATGCATTGTTGGTCGTCCGATCGGTGCAAATGGTCGGGTGGAAAGCTAATGCCTTCATTTTATATATAAGAAGAATATAAAATGAATATGCTATAGACTTTGGATGTGTAATGTAAAGCAAAATTCATATGTAGTAAAAGCTTGGTTCTTCGAAGATTTATTAGCCCATGCCTTTATTTGTTTTGGTTTAAAATATATGATTATTATTAATTAAAATAAATAAATAATGTTTATTTTATTTTTTATTTTAATAATTTATAAATAAAAATTAAATTTATTTTAATTTATATTTTAAATATAAGAAAATATACAATAAATAAATTAAATTAAATTACAATTTTTTTTAATTTTTTAATGATATAATATCATATTTTTGTTGGTTTTTTTTAATTTTTGTTTATAGTCAATGACTTTTTTTTTTTCAAGAGGAAAAAATCTGCCTTTGTTATCCATTAGAATCAAAAGACATTATAACATACAATTACCCAATAATACCGTGACAGCCACCTAGGGACCCATCAGGAGGAATGGCACAAAATATCAATGAGTAACCCATCAGAAGACTGACTCATCATGATAATAGGACTGTCCATTCAGTCACATCGATCGAGAGCCAATAAAATGCTGAGCAGCGTTCTAAAGAGAAGCGCTTACATGTGTGAAAAATCATCAAGAGCAGGAAATTACCCCTGTCACTCAAACAAAACGTACTTGGCATGTGTGAAAAGCCACAAAGACCTGCTCAAAAGAGCTGAATACAATCAGAAAAAACCAGGATATTCTCAACATATTCCATGATGCTTCCCTTCCCTTGGGGCAATGTAAGAGCCTTTTTAGAAAGACGGTCAGCGATATCGTTGTGCTCTCGATATATGTGAGTGAATGACAGATCCTGGAAGCTAGAGGCTAGCTTTTTAGTCTCCCTACACCAATGAACGAGTTCAGGTGGGGAGAGAGCAGTCATTCCTTTTGCCCAATTGATAATTATCTGAGAATCACCAAATACTTGGGTAAGAGGAATGCCCATCATTTGGGAAAGGAGCAAGAGTGCCCAGAGACTGAGCAACTCTACCTTGGTATTTGTGCCATGTCCAACTCCTAATGTGAGTTCCAGGAAGTGGGAATCACTGATAAAAATGACAATACCTGCACCAGCAATCCTGTTCTTAGATGCTCCATCCATAAAACCGCAGGGAAAGAATTTAACAGGGGGAGGTCCAATGTTCCTTCTGTTTTTTATTTTTGGAACAAACCCCAGCTTAGAAGAAAGAGTAGAACTCAGAATTTGATGAATGATGCTGTGGATGTCCCTGCATTTCCCTTCAAAGATCACCTGATTACGGGCTTTCCAAAAAACCCAGTACATTTTAAACAGCAGAGGAAAGAAAGGTGAGCTCTGTGGGAAAGAGCTCGTCCAACCAAAGACCGAATCCTCAAAGGAAATATCAGTAATGTGTGTTTTAATATTAAAATAGTCTAAAATGTGATCAGCAACCAGTTTCCACACCCAGCAGGAGGAGAATAGGTGATCAACTGTTTCCTCATTAGCGCAGCAGAGAGAGCATATCCCAGGACCCATAAAACCTCTGCGCTGAAGGTTATCCCATGTAAGAATCTTATTATGCAGAGCAAGCCAGATAAAACATGAGATCTTGAGAGGAAGTGTCTTGTGCCATACAGGAGGGCATCCAGCCATGAATTCCTGGATTAAAGAAGACTGAATGATACAGTTGTATGCCTCTTTCACTGATATGTTAATACTGTTATTATTATATGTCCACGCCAACTTATCTGGACTGTCTGAGAGACGGATGCCTGTAGCCGATAATTCACTAATATAATCATCCCATATCAATGCATAGGAGCCAGCGAGATCCAGATCCGTGGCTGAGTACCAATAACGGGAATCAGTGGAACAAAGATTACGTGCTTGAGCCAAGGTACTAATATCCATATCTGCCAGATATGTTCTCAATGCATCCGGAAAGACAAAGGAAGAACCCAGTCCCACCAAGGGATCTAAACCCAAGAGAATGCATTCGCCATTACCAACCTGCCACGACAAATACTTTCCCATCCATGGTAAAACCTGCATAAACCCTCGCCAAAAAAGAGATATATTGCGAGTGCAAAATTTTTTGGATCTGATCCAATCAGAAACAGAGAGACCATTCAAATATTTTGCTTGCAGAACCTGGAACCAGAGACCATTGGAATGTATAGCTTTCCAAAAGACATTCAGACGAAGAGCTTTATTGAAACAGGAAAGATCTTTGATACCCCATCCACCTATTGATTTTGGACGAGAGAGGACTGTCCAGTTAGATAAGTGGAATTTGAATGCTTTATCTGTCGATCCCCAAAGAAAGTTAAACATTAATTTCCGAAGATTCTGAAGAATGGAACAGGGAATAGGGGCTAAGCCCATCCAATACACAGGAATGCTGGCCAGGACAGAATTGACCAGGACGAGTCTCCCACCCAGAGACAGATATCTAAAGGCCCAGTGTTTGATTTTCTTCTCAAATTTGTTCAGAAGCCAGTTCCAGTCTGCAATTCTATAACTCAAAGGCTTCAAATGATATCCCAGGTAAGTAATGCCTGACTGAAGGGGGCAAATATTGTAAGGCATGGCTTCCTTGAAGTCATTCAGACAGGCATCATTAAAATTGTGGTAGAGAAGACAAGATTTATCAATATTAATACTCATTCCTGATGCTTTGCAGAAGCAGTCCAGAATAGTTTCAAAGGCCAGCCAGTCCCGGATGGTACCCGAACCCATAAGAATAACATCATCAACGAATAAAAGGTGTGTAAGGGTAAGGGATGGCGAGAATTTAATGCCTCTAATGAGACCTTTATCCCTGGCATCTTTGATCATCAGACTAAGCCCTTCAATGACGAGAATAAATAATAAAGGGGATAATGGGCAGCCTTGCCTGATACCCCTGGATGCAGTGAAAAAACTGGAGGGAGTCCCATTGACCAAAACAGCAAAGTTGACCGTGGTAATACAGCTCATGATCCAGTTGACTGTGAGAAGGGGAACACCAATTTGGATCAGAATGAGTCTGATATATGACCAGTCAACACGGTCAAATGCCTTAGAGAGATCCAGTTTAAGTACAAAGGCACAAGAATTCTTGATTTTAACCGAATGGAGGACTTCTTGAACGATGCCAATAGGTTCAGTAATCTGTCGGTCTTTAAGAAAGCCAAACTGATCAAGAGAGATACCCAGGTCAAGAAATGGTTTGAGCCTGCCAGCAATAATTTTGGCTATGAGCTTATATAGCAGGTTACATAGAGAAATGGGTCTGAAATCTGCAAAAGTACGGGGTTTGTCTTTCTTGGGAATGAGTGTAATGAAGGTGGAGTTCAGAGTAGAAGGAATGTATCCTGAAGTCCTAGTATTATCCACCAATTGGACAAGGGTGGGACCCAAGAGATTAAAAAAGTGCAGATAAAACTCTACCGGCCACCCATCAGGACCCGGACTGCGGTCCTTTTTGAAATATTTGAGAGCAGTTTCTACTTCTTTTATAGTTACCTGGGAGGTGAGACTGAATGAATTATCAGGCTGGATCATCCTTGGGAAGAGTGAGATGACATGGAGTTGTTGTTCAAGACATGTGTTACCTTCATCCTTGAAGATCTTTTCAAAGAAGGATTTGCCAAGTTCCTTCAAGGGACCATCCTCCTCAACAACAATACCTTCCCCATTTTCCAAAGACCAAATCATGTTATGAGTTCTTCTTCCCGAGGCAAAAGTATGAAAATTTTTTGTATTAGAGTCACCCTGAAGATCCCATTTCAGCCTGCTTTTGAGTTCCAGGTAAGCTGTAAATGTTCCATAATACTTAATCTTTCAGCATTGAGGCGAGAAAGGTGATCCAATTGTTCTTTGGTGAGAATGCCACAAGACAGGATGGATTCTATGTCACTGTCTAATCGCCTGGAGGTCTGGGAATGACAGGCCGTCATATCTTTCATCCAAATCTTGGCATCAGCTTTGAGTTTCCTAAGGGTGGAACAAAAACCCTCAATGCCTGTGTCAGATGATTGCGCCCACCAATGGAGAAACCAGTCAATAAACGCTGAGTTCTCTAACCAGGACCTATTAAACTTAAAAGGATAGTTAAAGGGCCCCTTAGGATGATTCCATTCCAGGAGAATGGGGGAGTGATCAGAGATGAGAGAATGGTGAGTCCAAGTTCTGAAGGACCCAAGATGAGGCAGAAGATCATTGGAAATCATGAATCTATCAAGACGTTTACAAATACCATTCTCCCCAGATCTCCCATTGCGCCAGGTGGGCCCAATCGTTGATGGGGCAACATCAACTAAGCCCGCAGAGTTAAACAGGGAGAGGAAAAAATCAGAGTTTGGGTCAATGGAGGCCTTACTGCCCCAAACCTCTGAAGGATAAAGAGTAAGGTTAAGATCCCCTGCCAAAACAAGGTTAGGGAGATTAAGGAGACCTCCACAACGAGTATGTTCCCAGAACAGAATACGGTTTTTATAAGGGCCATAGACATTCAGGATATGTAAAGGGCAAGAAAGACCCCTGACATGAGCTTGGAGAAGAATGCCTGCAAATGTATGGAAAGCCCTACATTTGACAGAACTAGGATTCCATGCTGATAGGAGCCCTCCCGAGAGACCCTTGGCACTAACTGCACAAAATTCCCAAGAAGGAAGGGATTTAGAGATGGAAAAAAGAGCTGGTATGTCACTGCACATCGTCTCCTGGAGGAGTAAGAGATCCGGTTTGAGTGTCTCAAATAGCGAGCGGAGGCCAAGGGTTTTGGGCCTGCCTCCAAGGCCGCGGATATTAAGTGATAGAATGATCATTAGGACAGATCGAGAGGAGGGGTACTTGCTCTAAGGCCCCGAGATGACTGATCCTTATCTACCTCTGCAAGACGAACAGATAGAGGAATATACGGAGGGGAGTCCGGAGTGAGTGGTTGAGTCCTTCTTTTCCCCTTGGCTTTCCTAATGGTAACATTAGCAAAACGTATGGAGGAGATGGGGATGGTGGAGGGGGAAAGAGGGGAGGATGCAGTAAAAATGGAGAGAGATTTTTTAAGAGCTGGGTCCGAGAATGATGGTGAGGAAGTGGGACTAGGGTGTGAAGGGAAGGGGGGTGAGCAAGACGGATCATGATGTGTAAGTGGATCAGCAGGACAACTAATGGGTAAAGGCGAATTAGAAGATGATGTGGGAGCAGTTAGTGGTTCAAGTGGGTCCACAGGAGGAGGGCGAGCAGGGAGGGGAGGGAAGTCCTCCAACGAGTCAAGAGCCAGCGGGCAGAGTGATAGGCCCTCAGACAGGGCAGCAGGAGTATCAACAGACTGAACAGGCTCACGGTGTGTCAGAGAAGGAGAAGGTAGATTCAAAGCGTAACCCGGAGAAGGTAAGGAGTCAACCGCCTTCTTATGAGAAGAGATCAAGCTATCCACCGCATCAAAATACGAATCCGGAACAAATTCAACCGGGGACGAGGAATTGAAAACAGTACCTGAGGGAGAGTGGCTCTGGTGACCTGGAGCTGGAGACCGAGACTTTTGAATGCTGGAGTCAGAATGGTCACCACCCGAATATCTACGTGGACACGTATGACGCAGATGACCGACAGAGTGGCAAATACTGCATTGGAACGGCACGTAGAGATAGTCAAGACGTTGTATCATGAGTCTGTCTTCACATAACAATTCCACCTCAGCTGGGAGTCCCCTGGAGATATCCAGCTCAACCAAAATCTTAGCAATTCTTTTGTCATATGCTTGCAGAAAATCGTCCTCAACAGCGACAAAACGCCCGATGGTGTTGCCAATACCTTCCAGGATGGATTTGTTCCATAAAGGGAATGGGAGCTGTGGCAGGAGGACCCAGAGATGGCGTCTGTTAATTTTCTCCTTACATGGGTCAAAATTAGTGTGCCATCGACTAAGCACTAATGAACCTTTACCAACTCGCCACATCTGGTCCAAAACCCTGGAGCAGTGCACAGGATCCAGGAAAACAAATACAATCCAGCCTCTAGAGAGGAGACTGATGGTCGGGGAGTAATTAAATAATGGTTTCCAGTGCTCATTAGCCCATGAGACCCAGGAATTCTTATCCATTTTACAATACTCGAGCCGTCCAATCAATGCCCTTGAACAGAGAGTCGAGACCCGATCAAAATAAATGTCGTGACCCAAAACAAAACGATACTTCTCCGAGGACGCCTTAATACATTTGGACCTTCGCTTCTGTCGGTACCGCAATGTAATCCCAGCATCCGCCATAACCAAAGAAACCAACTCCGAGCCACCAGAAAGACAAGCAGAATACAATAAAGAGTGGAGATAATAACCAAGGGAAGGTCCCTAACCCCACTAAACAGAAACAAAAACCCACAGTGTCGCTCACACAGAAAGCAGTTGCAGTGCCACAGAGGTCAAAACCCCGGTCAATGACGGGACAAAACAGTAAAGCCCTGAACCAAAGGAGAAAGGTGTAAGAGAAACAAACCCATCATACCAAGGTGAGCTGAGAGGGCGTTAATCCTGCCGAAGGTCAACTACCCATATGAAAACCCGACAAAGGGAACCGGAGGTAAATGTCAACGGCTGACAGGGACAGATAATGGGTTCGGGGAGAGAGACACAAACAAGGATGGCGATAAAAACAATTAGCCAAAAGGGTTGTCACATGGTCAACCCTGAACCCAAGAGGACCCAGACAGCAAATCCACGGAGGATGTAGACATATTCAAGAACCGTGTGGTTTGTCACAAGGTCAACCCAGCACCCAAAGGGACCGGGACTTCATAACCATGCAAAGGTGATGAGGGGAACGTCAGAAGAACCTTCCAAACAGAGCCGCAGCATGCGATGCACTTCCCACTTTTTAAACAAAGCTTGGTTGGTACTAGTCCCCCAGTGAAGGGGAGGGACTCCAAGCCAGGTCGCGTAGCTCCGTAGCCTCCACACAATGCAGAAACCCCAGCAAAAAAGGACAAAAAGGAAAAACCTAAGAGACCCTCTACAATAAGGAATAACCTGAAGACAGACTAACCAGCAAGCATCAAAGAGCCAGGAGCATGAGAGGCATGCGGATAGTAAAGCCCAGAAAAACAGCAAACCCCAACAGCTGAAAAAAACACAACAGAGAGGGTCAACAACACGAGGACAATGGAGCTTCGAAGGGAGAATAGATGCCGGAAAAAGCTTAGTCAATATCGGCGCCATGGCTCCAACCGATGAGCGGAGGGAAGAGCTGAACAGGGTTGCCGAAAACCCTGACCTACAGCCATCGCTCTCTCCATGTTGAGAAAATAAATTACATTATAGATTATGTGAGGACCAAGGGCCAACATATAGATTATAGTCAATGACTTTGTTGCTTGGAGCCCGAGTTTATATGTGTAATTTTTGTAAACTTAATTCATGTCAAGTATAATGAAATTTGATTAAAGTAACTAAAAACGGACCATGATAAAAGGAACTAATATAAAAGATTACTTTATAGGGAATGAATAAAGTATTGTTTTGGTGTTAGAGTGAACTCATAATATTCATTCAAAAGTGAAGTTGTGTAAGGTGTAAATATTCATCTAATAATTGTAAGATATTATAATTATTTTTTTTATGGACAAAGATATTATTTTGAAAATGGATACCGATATTGTTCTCTTAAAAATGTATAACGGTTAAATATTCACTTTATATAAAAAAAGAATATAAATAGTTCTGTTTTTTTTCTAAGAAAAAAAATTATATTTATTATTTCAAGCTGAAATCAATATATACATAAACCTCTCAGTTGGGTCCAAGCATCCCAACCTTGTACCCAAAAAAGAACTAAACTTCCATGATGAACCTAAAGCAAATCAGACTTCACTTTCTTAACTATTATTCTAGTTATTCTCTTTATACTCAATGAAAATGAAATATATTGTAAATTGCTATATTAAATTCATGTTTAATGAAATCGCTAATTATTATTGTGTACTAGGTTCTGCCTCCTCTTGCTCATCGTGAGGAGGAGATGGAGTTGGATCAGCCGAAGGTGGCCCAAGTAGCCAGACTTGTCCTTCGATGCAAGCCAAATGAGAGGTACCAATAGGATGTCATAGATAGGTTGGTGGGGTTGTTGATGTGCGAAGGGTTTAACCTGTATTATTGAGGGATATTATCTGATACCCCTTCATTGCGGAGTTGTGGAGGATGGTTCTGCATGATATGAGGAGCTGGATGTAACACACTATTGACACATCCCATCTTTTAAATGATATGCTTCATAGCGGTTTAGATGAGGGAATAGATCCTCAACCTCATCCACCTCCTTCTCCATCGGCTACTTCTAGTAGTGTATCCTCCACATCACGTGCACCTCCTCCTCCTCCACCACCTCTAGCATCTCATCCACCTCCTCCACCACCACCTCTAGCATCTCATCCACCTCCTCCTCCACCACCTCTAACATCTCATCCACCTCCTCCTCCACCTCCGGCATTTTATCCACCTCCTCATCCTCCTCTACCAGCTCAGACATCTCCTCCACCTCCTCCTCCATTAACAGATTTAACATCTCATCAAGACTCTCCTCATTTATGCATATGCGATCGACCAACCTATACTCCTAATCATCTTGTATACCCATTAGCTCACCATGATCCTCCACTCACCTCAACTTTACATAGGATGCTCGCATCAGGTGAGATTATCCAACTTCTTATAGATGTGTTTGGTACTTATCTACATGATCTTTTATTTCCAGGCAAAGGTAGTAATGAATCTAGCTATGTTGGTCGAGGAATCGATACCTCTGGTTCTGCTAGCGGAGGTGTTGATGCCTCTGCCTCTACTGATGGGGGTGTCCATGCCTTTGGCTATGATGGGACAGATACTAACAATAAGGTTCAAGGGGTGGATTAGATTATATGTTATAGCGGTTATTGGACTAGACATGTATCATCAATTTGATGTTATTCTTCATATATATATATATATATATATATGAACGGCATTTTCCATTTTGCAGACGTTGATGTTGATGATTATGTTGACATTTATTTATATGTTGATGATGATGTGTATGTTAGGTCAGGATTGGTGGTGTTTGTTATATGTGTGTGATGGTTATGTTAGAAAATGCAACTTGTGTTTTGTTAGATGTTATTGTTAGAAATGTATGTTATATGATGTTTGAATCTGTTAGATGAATATGTAACAGAATGTTTTTGATGGCACATTCATGCTTATTTTTAGTTTTATGTTAATGATGGTATGATGCTTATGTTTATGTTTGTTAGATGGTGACAATGATAATTATGGTATGTTTATGTTTATGCTTATGCTTATGCTTATGATGTTATGATGATGTTTATATTTATATTTATGATGGTTTGATCATGATGTAAAATAAAGATCGTCTCTAACTATCGAGAATGACATACAATCACAAATTACTTGATAGACATGAAACATAATTTACATCTGATTGATTATCATCCAGCTTAATTTGTTTGAACACTGCATCCAATAATCAACTTTCTTTTTCCATCGTCATAACATGAAAAATAAACTATATAATTAGAGAATCAAATATAAAAATAACAAAATGATATCTCAATTTGTAAATGATGAAATAAAACATGTACATATCACTCTTTGTTGTCATCGCCCTCATTATCTTCCTTGGTTGGCATGATGGCACTTTTCTTCTCAAAAACATGTTTAGAGCTAGGGTCGTGTCTTAATATGAACCACCAATCTCTATCCAACACATCTAGGTAAGAGAACACTTGGTTGCAGTGTTTTAGGAAAACATAAGGCTCCTTACTGTCATCCTACATCTTTATAGAGTTGATACATATCAACCCACTATCACGATATTCCTTTACATTATTCATGTCGAATGTGTCCCACCACTTGCACCTAAAAATAACACATTGGAAAGATGAGAAGTCCACTTGAATGATCTGTTGTATCTTTCTAACATAACCCAACATTCCTCCTATCAAGTCTTGATCGCAGTGGCTAACTTGACTGGATTGGTCGAACTCGACTTCCACTCCACAGTCTTGTGTAAGATGTACATCATCAGCATCCTTGGTGCGGAAATGATGTCCATAAGCCCACATGAATGGGAATGAATGCACCTCTAAAGAAAGTTAACAAATTATGGTGTCATGTGTATGATAACCCAACCATTAATATATTAAACATGTATGTTATAATTCAAATTTGTGCCATAGACTTAGAAATGTATAGAAAGAGATTATTACCGAGTTGTTGAACCCAATCCCAATGTTTAGCGCATCCTCCTTTTCAGGAGGCTAATAACCGAATGCACCCTATTTCTCTCTAATGTCTAACTTTTTTTGCAACCCAACTATTAGGGCAGACCAGACATATTTAATTTTAAATGGTTTGGAAAAGGAATGCTTCTAAAGTGCAATCATTTGAATAATTTTATGTCAATGTCCATTTCTCCTTCTTCTCTTCATACAATGCAACCCACAGTTGTGTTTCCTCCACATTGTGAAGAATGAATTTATCAATGGCATCAATTTCTAGATACACTGTTGTATTCATGGAAATAAAACCAGATTCAATATGTATGGGATCATATATAGATTTTGAAGTTTGTTGTGAATAGTTACTATGTGGAAATGTGAAAATCAAAAGATAAGTGGCTTACTCTTTATCATACTCCCTTTTCTATTTGTTTCCAGTAGCTCCCCTTCCCTTTTATCCTCATCACGTTCATCATCCCAAATAATTGTGCCTGGTGTGTGGCTGATTTGCTTGATGTACTCACTAGCATAACAGAATGACTCATATACTATGTACCCCTCTGCCATAGACCCCTCAGTTTTTGTCATTTGTCGAACAAATCCCTTTAGTTTTTTCATGTAGCTCTCTAAGAAGAACATCCAGCGACATGAGAGCACCTCGACTAATTCAACCTCATTAACTAGGTCAATTAGAAGATGAACCTACAAGTCCATGAAACTCGTCGACAATTCCTTCTCAAACATACAAACAATCTCAGTTATCTCTTAATGCCACCATGGAAGTCTAGCGATGTAAATCTCCTTTGATGTGATCACACACCCTGTTAGAATATAATCCGTTAGGGATTATAATATTGTAAATAAATAACTAAAGAATAGGAAGCTGAACAGTTACGTAGGAATATGGATAGGCCGGTCGGAATCTCAACCACCGCCTGAAATGTATAAATATATGCATTGGCATTGGAATAACAATCAATCGGGATTTATTACCTATCAGTGGTATCAGAGCTTGGATATTTGCCATAACTCCTTCGTGCTGCATTTCAGTCCTGGCATTCTGCCATATCTATTTCAAGCTGCCTGCCCATCGTTAGTCTGCCTCTGTGTACGTTTCTTCAGTCTGCATACTGCATGCATTGAGTGGAGGTAAATATTGTTGCAAGACCGTTAGATTGCACAAACCCTAATTCCTTCCCTCTGTGTGTTCATCTTGTGAGCCTACTTGCTATTTGTGTTATTCACTGGTGGATAAGAGCACCACTCTATTACACGCCATCATAATATGCAGACTCAGACCTGCATCAAATAATGGACTGTCTTTTGATGTTGCGTATTGAAGAGGCCTGTATTGGAGCTACTGCATTGTGAAGACTGCGATCTCCCTTTGAGAACTGCTATGAAAGATTAAGTTTTATGAGAGCGACTGCGATCTCCTTTTCATAATACTGCGTGTGACTGCGTTGATATCTCTTGATATCTGCATTCTACCTACCAGTCCATCTATCCTTTATAAGATCTGCGATATTCATTGTTCTTCCAGTCCTACTTGCTCAAGGCGACGGTTCTTCATGCACTCTCTCCTGTCTGTGTCGATGTTTTTTTCCCTCAATCATAGCAATCTACCCAATCAGACTGCCCTATGATTGCTTGCTTCAGTCATGCATTTTCCTATATGTTACTCTCCAATTTTGAATGTTATCGTGAACATCCACTGATCCCTATCGGTCGGGAAAACCTAGTGCATGAACACTCTCTTTCTCTACATTGAATATCTACGGAGTATCGTGAACACCATCCCTTCCAAATCACTGACCATTTGCAGAAGCACGGACTCTCTCACCGAATGCGATCATGTTTTATGTTGCGTGACCATGCTGTTGGCCTTAGTCGAGGGGAAACTGACAGTTGAATCCATGCTATTTCCTCCTATCGTGTTTACGGTGTTCAGGAACTAGGACAAAATGTCACGATGCGTGTTGTTGGACTGCACGAGGCTGTCCAACTCTTGAAGAAGGGAAAAATAGGGTACCAAATCCTGTAGCTGCTGATGGGGAGAATCGATGTTGGAGATTGGAGAATCGTTGTTGGAGAATCAATGTGAAGACTGCATTCTTGTGAGATTGTCAATATATATTCCAAAATTGTGACTGCGTGAATTGAGACTGATATATTGCATTGATATCACACATATATTGCGTGAAGGAGAAACTGATATATCACACATACATTTGCATTGGAGATTGCTGTGTATTTGCTGCCTTGAAGACTGCTACGTTGGAGACTACCTGCGTTGGAGATTGCTGTGTATTTGCTGCCTTGAAGACTGCTCCAATACGTGTGACGGTTGAACTGCAAAAGTTGTGAAGCTATGGAAACCCTAATTTCTGTGTGAACACGTTGAAGACAGCGTTGGTGTGGCTGCGTTGAAGCCTGAACCCTAACTTCTGTTGAGTTTTTTGTGAAGAAATAAATACCTACAAGTGGTATATGTAAACCCTATTTCTGCATAACCGCTTCATCTTTTCTGTTTTAAAAATGATCTCATTTTGATATATGTAAAGAGTCTGCGAGCTCCATACCAGCAAGCGTTGTTGAAGAATAATGTATGCTGGAGAGTGCTGCGATTTTTGCTGTGTATTTGCTGTTGCTGTGACCGAGTTGACGATTGACATTACCAATTGCATGAAGCTAGTTCATGCCCTCTTTTTGCTAGTGACTAATATATAGTGCTTGCTGCGTTGAAGACTGCTAAAGACTGTGTTTTATGTTGAATAATATCACATATTGCTAGTGACTGATATATTTTGTATTAAAGAAGCCTATGTATGACTGATATATTTTGATATATTTTGTATTGACTGATACATTTGCTATAAACTTGCATTGTATTCACCTTGGCAGAGACTGTAGACCTGCAAGGTTATTATTTATCTTTGTAAATTACACTAACAGCTGTAAAAGATGCAATCTTTGTCATCAATAGTTGGTGCCACTCTCTCTGGCAAAGAGAGAGGCAGAGGAAGAAGAAATTTCAGAAGCAGAGGGGGCAGAAACAAAAGATCAGATTTGCAGTGCAAGCATTGTGGAAAGCCTGGGCACACATCAGATCAGTGTTGGGATTCATGGGACTCCATCAAAGACAAGCATAACCAGAAGAAAGATGACCAAGATGCTAGTAAATCTTCTGATTCTTGTATTGTTGCACATTGTAATCTTGGAATTAATGAAATGACTTCACTTTCATCTTACAAAGATTGTTGGCTGCTTGATACTGGTGCAACATCACACATGACATTTAGAAAAGACTGTTTTGAAGAACTTAATGAAACAATAGATGGCATAGTTTAGTTTGCAGATAAGTCTAGTCTTAAACCAAAGGGAATGGGAACCATTCAACTGAAGATGCCTGGATTCCCTGATTTCTTGTTAAAGAATGTTCTCTATCTTCCAGAGTTGCAGAGAAGCCTGCTGCCCTTGGTGGAGATTCGACAGCAAGGCCATTCCATCCACATGTTTGATGGAATCGTTGAAATAAGAAAGTCCTCTGACAACCAAGTCATCATGACTGGATATGAAGATGGGAAGCTGCTGAAGCTAAAGGGTTCATCTGCAAGAGTTCAGAACTATGCCTACCTCTCTCAGCATAGAGAAGGTAATTTGTCATCTAGGTCATTGTGGCATGCAAGATTTGGTCATCTAAATTATAACAGTCTTCGTTTGTTGAGAAAGAATGGTGTATTTGGTTTTCCCACCATTCCCAAAGAGAAGAATAAATGTGATGCATGTATATTAGGGAAACATAGTAAGCTGCCATTCCATGAATCGAATTTCAGAGCAAGTGGGAAATTAGAACTAGTGCATTCTGAGTTATGTGGCCCAATGCCAACTCCTTCAGCAAATGGAAATAAGTATTTTATGACATTTGTTGATGACTACTCTAGAATGTGCTGGATTTATTGTTTAAAGACAAAATAAG
>LPNX010409345.1:460479-496239 GCA_001517045.1 Pseudotsuga menziesii | reverse complement strand
GGGGACTCAAGACGTTGGACTCAAGTACTCTAAAGTGGATGACTTCAAACTTATTGGGTACTCAGACTCAGATTTTGATGGCGATAAGGAGACAAGAGTATGAACTTCTGGATACACTATGAGTCTTGGATCAGCAGCTGTTTCATGGAGATCACGCAAACAGTCAGTTCCAGCAGATTCAACAACAGAAGCAGAATATGTGGTTGCAGCTGAAGCAACGAAAGAAATAGTATGGCTTAGGAAGATACTTGAAGATTTGCAAGAAAAACAAGAAAATTCCACTCCATTATTGGTTGACAATACTTCTGCAATCAAGCTGGCTAAGAATCCTAGATTCCATGATCGAACCAAACACATCAACACAAAGTATCATTTGATTCGACATCATGTAGAGGCCAAGACAGTCCATCTTCGACATTGTTCCACAAATGATCAAGTTGCAGACATCTTCACCAAAGCGCTTGGACGAGAAAAGTTTGAAAGATTCAGAAACATGCTCGGACTTACGAACACCCCTTCGGATTAAGAGGGGGATTGTTAGAATATAATCCGTTAGGGATTATAATGTTGTAAATAAATAACTAAAGAATAGGAAGCTGAACAGTTACGTAGGAATATGGATAGGCCGGTCGGAATCTCAACCACCGCCTGAAATGTATAAATATATGCATTGGCATTGGAATAACGATCAATCAGGAGTTATTACCTATCACACCCACACATGAACAACAGATAATGACACTAAAAAGTAAACACACAAATTTAATTACATTTTAACTTGTGTTGTAAAAGATATAAATTAAAAATAAAAATAAACATTTTTTTGACATTATATGTACCTTTAGAAGGTTGAGTTGGTCATGTGATTTCAAACTCGACAATTGTTCGTCTGCAATGAAGCAATGTCGTAGAGTAGACCCATATAAAGAAGGCGCCTTCACACCCAATATAACTTCCTTTTCTACTTAAAAATATTTTTTCTTCAAAATCCATGGGACATCTCCTTTATTAAATAAAAAAAGAGAGGCCAATCTCTCCTCTAATTTCTTATCTTGGTCAACAATTCTTTTAGTATTTGAAGCAATAAGATCTCTCATGATTGCAACCTTGTTTCTTTTTTTGGATGGTATGTGACACCACAAAGAACATTGAACATTTTTAAATATATGTGTGGGATCTAGTAAGTGGACAATCTTAAGATGCTCCCAATAGGGGAGCTCATGAAATATTGATTTCCTTTTCATCCCTTGGGCATTTTCTCAACATAGGTGTCAAAGAATCCAGGATCATCGAGCATAGGTTCCCCATTTGAATCAAACATCTTTGCAATTTCCTTCTTCTTCTCTCTGTCATTTTCCCTAACCCAGTCAGTCGATGTCATTATTTCATGCATTTGGGTTTATGGTATACAAAGCATGCTAGTGTTGAAGATCAAGACAGTCGCACTAAATTAAATTTGCCAAGAAATAATGCTTTGAATATAAACAAATCAAACAACATATTTACTTGAGAAAACTCCTAACCCTCGATAATCATGTGTGGTGTACACACATATTCCAAACAACGTAAAACTCATCTCTGATGGGATGGGTTTCGATACATCATATACATGTAATCCTTCCCATGATTCCTTCAATTCATCGATCAATGGTTGTAAATAAACATCCATATTCTTCACATGTCCTCTACCAGGGACTATAAGAGCCTGCATAAGATGTTCATTATTCACGAACAACCATGGGGGTATTGTTATTGATCACTATTACATGGAAAAAAATATAGCTGGTGTTTAGGAGGGAAAATGGGTCGATGCCATCAATGGTTATTCTCAATTAAAGGTTCCATACTTCATCCTTGAATTTATTGGTCCATGTATCATCTACATGCTTCATAGTTATTGAATATGTTGGGATTCACATAACTCCTTCATCACTTCGGTGAGATGTATGCCATCATTACAACATAGCTAAATATTTGCAATGAAAAAGCCTTCAAATTCTTGGGCTTATAGGCATGTGCCTCTATATCTTATGAGGAGGGACATGTGCTTTAGCCTTGTTTTACGATTTTTGGTATCTATCATGCCCACATTTTGGACATATCTATTTGTCTACATGTTTGCCTCTATATAGAATACAATCATTGGGACGCGAATGATATGGTATGTACTCAACACCCAACATTTTCAACATTTTATTTGCCTCTTTGCATCTTCCAGAAAGACGTTATCACTTGAAAGTACCTTATCTTAGAATAACCTACAATTAGTGGGAAATATAAATGTACAACGTCATTTAACGTTCATAAAATAGGTCATTTTCAATGTTGAATGTGTGACAATATCCCTCAAAATATAAATTAGTTGATGGTCAGTTACCTCAAAAGTGTCGAGAAAAACGTGTTTGACATGCCATACATTGCTTTGAAGTTGTATAGTAAAATTGTTGTCCCCAATTGTGTAGTCTTTGATCAGCAAGGTCCAAAGAGAGGAATAGTGGAAGCATATTTAAGGCTTTCGAAGAAGACTTCAATGATATGAATGTCATCCCCTAGCTCATTGTCCTAGAATTTATGTAACAACATTGCATCCATGGCACTCGTTTGTCATAATAATTCATCCATACCAACCTCCACTTCATTGCCTCCATTACCAACACGTGAAGAACTATTGTTACTTTAGGCATTTCTAGTTGGTGACTCTGGACGCAGTGGAAATGAATAGGTGGTTGATTCAACCATGATTGGTATGATTCCTCTTCAAACTGAGCAATACATTAACATGAATCCCATTGAAAATTAACAAATACAATCAATCGAAGAAGAGCATGAGGTTAGCAATACAGGTAGTGCAATTCATGAGTATGTGTGTGAGGCTTAGACATGATAATTACACTATGATAACAGTGTGATCAAACATCCTTAAGTGTATGATGACTCGCATGAGAATATTAAGGAAAGTACCCTATTTTGGCCATAAAACAAAATTTCAAACTGAGCAATACATTAACATGAATCCCATTGAAAATTAACAAATACAATTAATCAATGGTTTTCCTCTTACGCCCCAAGGGGATGTCTAGGGGTAATCCCAATGAAAGGCATACTTGACGAGCAGTTGGTGGTCTACGGAAGTTATAGTTTATTAGCAACTTGTCATCAAGAGACAAACTATGTATTGCATGCACAACAATAAATGTGGACGCTTTCCTTTTCATAAATAACTCCTGGTCATTGAAGTGTTCCTCAAATGAACAATTTGCATAAAATAAAGAGCAGCTAGAACTATTTATGAACCCTACAATGTTCCCATGAGTGCATGGATCATGACCATCTATAAATAATAGGTTCTTCATGTTAAAATTTCCAAAAACATAACCATTCATGCACATACTATACATGGAAATGTTATGCTTGTATTTAACAATATTCAAGTAATCCCACTGACAATAGATAGGACCGCAAAATGGCATAAGTGCTACTGATTGTTTGGGAGGAACGAGTACTTGTGAAAGGATAAACAACCCAAGATTTACAAAATTGAATACCACGAAAGGATAATCTAGTTCCAATGTAAGGTACAGGTAGAGAAGAGGACCAAGCGCCATACAAAGCACAGTTGTAAGAGGTTGATATTTACTTTGCAAATTCACAGGAAGGGAGAAATCATCGCTACCCTCCAACAATTGGACAGACCTTAGTGTGTACTTGGACAATTTTGCTCTCAACTCGTGCACATTTTTGGATCTTCTAGTATAGATGTGTTGGGTGTCATTTATATCATACTTTGGATCACTAGAAAATTAAGTTGATTGAACAGGAGCAGAGGGGTCCATAAATTTAGGATGATACATAGTTGTTTCAACTTCTAACTTTTCAAAAATGAGCATATGGAAGTGTTCCTATGTGTCTTTTCTATATCACCTATTGGATTATTTACTTCAGTAGGCGATATTAGACCATCAAAATTAGGTAATTGAGCATTGGTGTAATGGATGAGTGTGGCACGTTGAGGGTTCTCCTTCAACCCACGACATTTTGAACAACCACATATTGTTGGGGTGTCATAAAAGAGATCTAACTCACAATGAATTATCGTCGATGACCCAGGGTTATCGCTTGAAAAAGGCATGCTAATGATTGATGGGGTAAACTCACTTCCCATTTCCATTTATGAAATGTTTGCAGTATCTTGCTCCTTATAAGATATTATGACGTTTTGTAATCGGTGGAAAATCTTATGCATCCGAACTCGATCCTGAATCGGGGTCCTGCAATTTGATATTCAAATTGACATGTATAAGTAACATAAATTCAAATATATAGTCAAAATATAAATAAAACCTGAACTTATTGGAGATGGAAATAGAGAACTCGTCGAGCTTTGAACAAGATGGAATGAGCTGGAATCTGAAGAATTGGCCATTTGATATTATCATACGTTTCTCCCTGCATTTGAGACAAATAAACATTCAATATATAATTCTATAGTCCTAAAACAAATTGAGAACCATATTACAATCTAACTTCCAATCTAGTTTGGAAACCATTTAGTAAGAATAAGGTGAGTTTAAGCAACATATATATACTATGAAATATTGTAATTGGCATGGTTGAACCCTAAAAGACCATTTGAGATTAATATAAAATTTTAAATTGAAATATCAAATCATAGAATGGTTGAACTAAACATGTGTGATACATCTACTGCAACCACGTTGGTGCTCCTATAACATTTGGATGCACCATTGCATCCTAACAAAGAAGACATTGTATGTCAACATTTACAAAGACCTCCACAAAATAAAATATTCGCTATATTTAATAATGGATATTTATAGATGCATTTAAAAAAAAATTATTATAGGTGTGTTTAGTATAAATAAGTGCACAGGGGCATCATAATTTATATACGCATCGAAGTATGAAATATGTTTCATAATTTTTGTATTATATGGTTCAGTGCATATAGAAATTATATATTGCAAATGCACCGGTGTGGTTTTGTCATGTACGCACCAGTACAACATAACCTTAAACACGTTGGAATGTCAAAAATCAAAATTAAAATAACCCACAAGTTATTTTTGCCCTAAATTGAAAAAGGGGAGGGAATTTTAATTTCGAAAACTAATTCAAAAATATGTTTAAAAAGTAAAAGAGACTAAACATTATTTCATTCTTTTGTCAGAATTTCCAGGGGAGAGTTTTGGAAGAGAGACTTACGTTGAAGGAGTTTGGATTTATCAGATTGTCTTGAGGATCAAAATTTGTTAGGTATGGTAAATCAATCAAAACTCTTCATAGTAGAAATTTTAAGTATGTGAAATCTTACTATTGATCGTATTATCCTATTTAGGTTTGAACTATATTTTAAAAAAAAATCAAAGTTACCTTCAATGTTGCTACCCTTTTTTTTGTTTCTTTTCGTTTTGTGTGGTTGTAAAATTTTACATTAGGATTTAAATCCCTATATTGTTTCACACTTACGAATTTTCTTTTGAGGGTTTTAGATTTAATGAGTTTGTGATTTTATATAGAAATCGTTGGGTACAATGGGTCATCTTTTGGGTCGAATTAGAAACCCTATCGGCCATGTACGCTTTTTTTTCATTTTTCATTAAAAAAACACTTGCGTCATTTTTGGTACGCTTTTATAAACTAAATGCACCGGTGTGTTTTGTTCAATAATGCGTTGATATTTTTGGACCTGCCATTATATTTTATTTTCTAAAAAAATGAATGAAAAAAAAAAAGATTTCACAGTTTTCGGTACGACGGTATTGGATTGACTCATTGATGCTTTCAACACTTTAATGCGTGAGTAAATCTTGCCCCACCATTTAGTATTTTTTCCTACAAACGTAAAAATAAATCTCTATGGTTCATGGTGCATCATGTATGACACAATGCACCGGTGATTTTCTATATTAAACACACCAATGCATTTTATGAACTTAAGCGCACCAATTTAATCATTTTTTTCTATACCAGAGTTATGTAATTTATGTGTATAATATAGTTGATAGCTTATGTATTTAATGGTCCAGGTTGTTTATTGATAGAAAATACATGATAATAGTCTGATGAACAATAATTCTAATCGACATGATGGGAGCACATCCAAAAATTACGAAGAATGCAAGTGTTTTTTAATTTCTATATTTAAATTAATTTGTTTATATTATTTGTAAATTTAAGTAATATGTATTGGTTAATGTGTGACATGCAGAGCCAAAAAATGAGGAAGCTCGACAAATTCTTAGCAATCTAAGTGCAGAAAAGCGTAAGACGTAAATGGAAAAGTTGTAGAGGGATGAATCAGGTGAATAAATATATCAATATGAATTATTTCTTGAATTTTGAGTAATATTGTTCTCAAGAATATTCGTTAATATGTTTTAAATAATCTAATTCACATATGTTGAATATTATGCAGGTATTGATAGCAACAGAAGGGAATGTCGTCATAAGAAGAAAAAAATTATGGAAGATGCAGATGATCATGAATTGGTCATTAGCTCATCTGGAGTGGTGCTAGAAGTTAATAGAAGGGGGAAGACTTATAAAACTATGAGGGATATAGTGGAAAGAACGTATAGATGTACTTTTCACTTACAGTATAGAAATCAATCAAATGATTCCAAAATTAGTTCATATGTAAACTACAAGAGATGTTTCCAGAGCAATGGTCAATGAGACCTATCAGACTTGCAATAGAAAAAACATACAACAACAAACAAACAAAAATTGTTCAAAAAGTAATGTTCCTTAACACGTTTATGTAGAAAATGTATCTGTTACTACAAAAAATTCCTTTAATAATTTTAATTATGCTATATTTATTTTTCATATCAACAGAAAAATAGTTTAATGTCATTTTACATTTTTGGGAAGATTATGAAAATCCCAAAGGATGAATGAGGTGCTATGCGAAATGTGCTAGTAAGAATGTCCAAACAATTGTACAAGGAGATTGTAAAGGAAATGGACATAATTGCATCGCAGAATGAGCCATCTCAACAACATCGTGCTTCAAATGTATGAAATTTTTTGGATTATAATGTACATCTAACTAATTATTTCAGCATTAGATTTTTTTTCAATTGTTTTGTTGTAGAAAAGAAAACAAAATGGATCCCATTTAACACATAAGAGAGGGCAATAAGGAAAAAAGGGCTTGATAGCAAAGTTTGTGAGTAGTTGTAATTTCCTTATAACAACTTAAGATTTTCATAGTGGTTGTGATCTTTATATTTATTTTTTTTATTTTTCATTGGTCATCCTTGGATGTCTTGAAACATGTGTTAATGTACAAAGAGGATACATCATAAGAGTTCACTGACATTGTGTTAATCAAGGGTTGTGAGTATATTTTGGTGTATTTTAGTTATTTGTGGAATTTGTAAGTATCTATGTTGTTTTACCTCTCTAATTTTATAATTAATATAACAATAAAAATCATTTATATTAAATCTATGATTTGTGACGAGGTATAAAACTTGCAGGAAATAAAGTTTGGAGTGGAGCCAACAAAAGAGTTGTTGAAAAAAGGCACGAGATTTGGTTTTGAAAGAGTGTGTATCATTCATGACTCAATTATTTACATGGTACATCATTTTTCAATTTACATTCATATATATTATCTATTTATTTTTCATTATTCCAAACAATATTGTAGATACACTCAAATACACTTTATTTTTATGTTTGTGGATGGAAGCTAAATAAGAGGAAAACAATCAAGGTAATCAACAAAACATTCGGCCAAATAACCCAAGCGATGCAAGTGCTTCGAGAACTGATAACAATTCCAAAGAAGAATGATAATCCATGTATTTTAGATGTTATGCAAGCTGTTGTATATTTTGAAATAATTGTCTATGAAAATCAAACATTTTGTATAATGTATTCGACATAGTGTCTGAATTGAAAGACAATGTCTTACCAATAAGTGTAGCAATTACATGCATGTTGTCATTTTGATTATTGTGGACTTTATGTTGTCATATTTTGTATGACAAAGGGTCTCTTATTGATATATATATTACAATAAATATTTTTATTCTATTGCATTCTCTAATGTCATTGTCAAATGTTAGATGTGAAATAGTAAATCGGTAACTAAATGTATGGATGATTAAATGTTACAATAAATGATAGAATCTATGATATAAGAAATTAATCCAAACAAACACAATAATAAAAATTGGAATGAATAGTACTATAAAAAAATATTTCAATTCCTGATAAATTATGGAATTAAAAAAATAATAAAAATTAAATATAGATAATCCACTGCAATGGCAGTATCCACTATTCAAAAAATAAGCAATGGTGCTTTTGATATTTACTACCACCACAGTGTGTTTGGTCAAATTAAGCCCCAGTGCATTTTTTTGAATGATACGCCTCGTTCCTCTAATTTATATTTACCATGTCGTTATTTATTTATTTTTAAGTTCATTGCCCAGACGCATTTGCTTGTGTGTTTATTCTTATTAATCGCCCTGGTGCTTTCCCATTGTTAAAACACACAAATGCATATTATTACAAATGCATCGATGCGCTATGGTATATAACAAGCACTGCTAAATTTTAAAAATATAGAAATTATTTGGTTCGTATTAAGTAACATATCGCACCAATGATTTGTTATAGTACGTACGCATTGATGTGTTTAATCAATAAATAAGCATTGTGTTGGTTTGGCTTTAACTTCCCGATGCGTATATTATTTTAAAGCTTCAGGCGGAGTTAAATTTTGGTGTGCACCGATGCTTTATGTGTTTGAGTGCATCAGTGTGTATTACGTTTATTATATTGCACTAGTGCATATTAATTTTATTAGATTGCACTGGTGTGTATTATTTTATTAGATTGCATTGGTATGTATTGTTTTAGTACACACCAGTGCATAGCGTTATATTATGCACTGGTGTGCTATGTTTTAAAGAAGCACACTATTTAAAAAGCATCTGCTATAGCCTTCAGCATCCAATGTCATTTAGTTATAAAAAATATCCCCAAAAACCTCCATTAAAACATCCACTATCAATTACAGAGGCTATAGTGGAGGGATTTTTTATCATTTTAGCCAATCTTGTAACACTAAAAACCTTTGCTATGACCTCCACTACAAGTATTAGAATGATTGTGCCATTATATCTTTAGGAAATGAGTGCAATCAGATTCTTAATTATTATGCAATGAAAAGGAATGATCAATACACACTGAACAAATCAAATCTCACAGGAAACAGATAAGTATTGCTCAGATAATAATTACAGTATAAACTTCATTACATCCCAGCAGTATACAATGGTAATACATAAAGGAGAATTTGAATCATTAGGGATGAATTCGAATCTACCAACTCAGGACTAACTTCATGGCTAACTAGAAGTGTCTAAATCACTATGGGATTCCATCAGGATAACTCCATATGTCTAATTCAGTCTCTCAATTAGTTGCAATCAATCAAACCAGTCTAACTACAGTGGTAGGTGAGAAGTAGGTGAGAACTGGTGCCTTCCCACATGCTTCCATACATAACAGGTGCTAATTGAACTGGAGGATATCTAACTGAATATAATTGAAGCATAACTGAGCTTAACTAGTTACCAGCTGCCAACAACTAAAGGAGGTTGGTGCTGGTACTCCTAGTGGCTCCTATAATGTAGGGATTGGTCTAGGAGGCGCCTAACCTGACGCATGCAAGTGTATTCAGTTCCAGTTAGCCTCTATCGGTGTTCCCCACACTCTAGTGACTGGTACATGTGGCCCCATTAGGCCAAGTGGACCCAATGGTACTAGTGGACCCAATAATAACTAAATGACTCATAAGTTAGGAAAATATAATCTAATAGACAGTTTGGTCAAGGGAGGATTATAAATCCTAACACCCACCTGAATCCTAACTTAGACAACTGTGGGCCCTGGAAACAAGGCCAAAATTCACCCATATACAATCTAAAAGATAAAAAATGATGCTTAATAAACCGAGGAAATAGGGGAAAACCCCCCCCCTCAAAATAAGCAGGAACAGGAAAATACAAGCTATCTTTAGAAGAAAGAAGCTTCCTCCTTAGAAAAATAACTTGTCAAAAAACTCTGTTACAATTTGCAACACTATGCAACATTATGGTTCTTATGTGCAGCAGCATCCTGAAGTTGTGCATGTGAACCTCTCAATGTCCTTATGAACCGATGAACTTGTGTGTTTCTTCTGTTTGGAAGAGGTGGAGAATGATCAATTTTCTTCTTTTGTGGGCTAAGTAGTTGATCATTCGCTATCATCATGCAGCACTTTCCTGGAATTTCGTTGCACCACTCTATAGGGAGCAAATCTGTATGGGAAAGAGCCACATGCTCATTCTAATACTGGGACCTAGTTCTCCTTCTGTCTTCTGGATTCCCAGCACAATCCCAAGCTGCATCAATGAGATTTTGAGCCCATCTAGGCTTAAGCATTTGGTTTGGAATGGATAATGGATCTGGATCTAGAATCTCATGAGGTTCAGCCTTAATAGCAGGATCATGTTGATCTTGATCCTCTTCATCTGAATCTGAAACATGTAACAAATCATCATCATCAAAAGGTAGTGGAAGAGTGGTTATACCTTATTGTGCTTCGGATGGTGGCACATCACACAACTGATCTTCTTCAAACTGAACACTCTGCTCAATGAAGCATTTCCTAGTTGCAACCTCCATCAACTTGTATGCTTTTGCATCTTCTGCATATCCCATCAGAATGCGTTTGCTACTTTGGGATTGGAAGGCCTTCCTCTTGTCAATGGGTATTCTGGCCCAAGCTTTGGAACCAAAAACTCCGAAATAAGAGACATTGGGCTTATGCCCATGTAGTGCTTCGAATGAAGTGGCCCCAACCACTAATTTATGAGGCACTCTGTTCTGCAAATATGAAGCACAGCTTACAACTTATGCCCAAAGAGAAGGAGGGAGATTCTTCACATGGAGAATACATGTTGCCATATCCTTCAGTGATCTATTCTTCCTCTTAGCCACACCATTTTGTTGTGGTGTGTATGGAACTGAGTGTTCCATTCGAATCCCCTCTGATTCATAATAATACTGAAAGCCTCTTTTGATGTACTATCTTCCTTTATCAGATCTTATGGACTTGATCTTTTTACTGAAACTATTCTCAGCCATAGCTTTAAAAACTTTTAAAATCTCAAAAACTTCTGATGTTTGTTTCATAAAGTAGATCCAGCAGTACCTAGAACAATCATCAATAAAGGTGAGGAAATACCTACAACCATTAATGGATGTTGTGGGAATTGATCCATCCACATCACTATGTATCAAATAAAGCATAGAGGTAGCTCTATGTGCCTTCCCAACTTCATACCTCTTCTCTGGATGTTTACCTACCAAGCAACCAGAACATACCCCATCGAAATTTTGGATGGGAGGCAAACCTTCAACCATTTTATCATTGTGGAGTTGTTGGATATATTTGAAATTGAGATGCCCAAATCTCTCATGCCAAATCTTACTAGTGTTGTTAGCATGAGTCAATAAATCAGTAGGTTAGATAGGCAAAAAATGTGAGAACTCATAAGATTTAGTAGAATGATTTGCAATACCTTTCGATGTGGTCTTTCCAGTAGATTTTTTCTGTGATCTCAACTATGTTAGTGCCAAATACCACTTGCTTTGGTGAGTCAATGTGTGTCATTTGGTATACAAACAACAGATTAGCTGCAAGAGAGGGAACATAGAGGACATTTTTGAACTCACCATGTTGAATTTTAACTGAACCTCTTCTTGTTTTTGGAATTTGGGATCCATCTCCCATGTGAATATTAGGCCCTTTTGATAGTGTGAGGGTAGAGAAATATTCTTTTAAGGCAACCATATGGTTGGATGATCTAGAATCAATCAAGTATGTTGTCGACTGAGTAAGGCTAGCCCTCAAGGCATGGCACCTTTCATCATCTTTTGTCTGTGGTCCATCATCAGACTTCTTTTCTCATTGTGGAAGAGCAATGTTATTCTACTTGAGGAGGGAAGTCAGCTGGTCAACTTGCTTCTTTATACAAGAGTCTTTTGGATGAAAACCCCTCATACAATAGGGACACATCTTCTTTTCAAACTTTTTATTCTTCTTGGAGCTCGAAGCTCCTTCGGAAGTCTTATGATTCTCTTTAGGCTTTGAATCGACTGCTTTAGGCTCCTTCCCCTTAGGTCTCCCTTTAGCTTGCGCTTTGGTAGATTCTGTCACTAGGAGATATTGGTTTTTGGAAGTCTAGATGACTCCCATCTGGACCAACTTCTCTTGCTCCTGTATTAAGGACTCGGCAAAGGAATCAAGTGAGGGAATCTTCCAATTGGGAATGGAAGCTCTTCTGGAATGGAAGATTGAGACAAATACATAATACTCAGAGCCTAGTTTATTGATTATGGAGAGCACATGATTCTCATCCTTTCTTTATATTCTGCATTATCAGCATTGAAGTGCAAGAAACTTGAATTTTGTAAAGAATTGTTGTATGGTCTCGAAACTGCTGGGATGTAAGGCTATCAACTCATTCTCCAAAATGTGTCCCCGAAGCTCATCTTGCTTTCCAAAAAAGACTTCAAGCTTCTCCTGAGATTCTTTGGGAGTCCTCAAACCTTCAAGGTGAAAGAGGATATCTCTAGAGATGTGAGTACATAGATAACCAAAAGCTTCATCTAAGTGGTTCATAAACATGTTTTTCTCAGCTGGATGACGGGGCTCAGCCTCTCTTCCCAGTATTATCCTGAAGTATCCCTTGTTGCGCAAGGACAACTACATATCTGCCCTCCAATCAACATAATCGAAGGGTGTTAGGATCTGAGGTGTGGAAGGTTGAGAATCCATAATTCTCCTGTTGATCATACAAAATCTTCACTCAAGCTACGTAGCACCTATAGAAATTCATTGTAAAACCAAAAACATTCGCAATATTGTTAGAATCAAGCCTTCCCTCTCGATATGTACACTTTCTCAGGGTCCGTCACACCCGTAGAGACTTCTCTGGACTAAACCAGAGTTAGAAATGCAAAGATTGTGGGACCTATGTGGAAACCCAACTACTTTTGGTGTACAATGGAGAGCAAACAGACTTGAAGCTTGCCTAAGATGGATTTGATACCATATTAGAATTATTGTGCCATTAGATCTTCAAGAAATGAGTTCAATCAGATTCTTAATTATTATGCAGTGAAAAGGAATGAATAATACACATTGAACAAATAAAAACTCACAGGAAACAGATAAGTATTGCTCAGACACTTACAATATAAACTTCATTGCATCCCAGTAGTATACAATCGTAATACATAAAGGAGAATTTGAATCTACCAACTTAGGACTGATTACATGGCTAACTAGAAGTGTCTAAATCACTACCATAGTCCATTAGGCTAACTCCATATGTCTAATCCAGTCTCTCAATCAGTTACAATCAATCAAACCAGTCTAACTACAGTGGTAGGTGAGAAGTAGGTGAGAATTGGCACCTTCCCACATGCAGCCATGCATAACTAACACTAAATGAAGTGGAGGATATCTAACTGAATGTAACTAAAGCATAACTAAGCTTAACTAGTTACCAACTGCCAACAACTGAAGGAAGTTGGTCTTGGCACTCCCAGTGGCTCCTAAAATGTATTGATTGGTCTAGGAGGTGCCTAAACTGATGCATGCAAGTGCAGTCAGTTCCTGTTAGCCTCTATCGGTGTTCCCCACACTCTAGTGACTGGTACATGTGGCCCCATTAGGCCAAGTGGAGCCAATGGTACTAGTGGATCCAATAATAACTAAATGACTCCCAAGTTAGGCAAATATAATCTAATAGACAGTTTTTTCAAGGGAGGATTATAAATCCTAACAACAAGCTCTTTTCCTTGTAGTGAATTTATGAATTTTTTAATAAAGTATTCAACAAGTGCAATAGATTTGTGAAAAAAAATTGGGCCTATATAGAGACTATCATAGGAATCTGAGTTTGAAGAAACAGAGGATCTTGATATAACCAATATTTCCTATTCATGATAGCATTAGATTTTTTAATGGTGTTTCTTTTGTTGGGAAATGTGGTGATGGTATGGCAATCCAAGTTTTTGAAAGGAAACAATTTTTATTGTGGATGGGGTGTGGCCCTAAAACAAATACTCGGGTTGAGTTACTTGCTCTATGGGACCTTCTTTTCTTTGCACACTCAAAAGGCTTATTAACTTTACATGTCTATGGGAATTCCAAGACTGTTGTAGATTGGGTTAATGACAAGGCTTTCCTTTAGGTTGCTATAAACTCCTCAAATCTTCTTTCTCTTGTCTATCCTTCTCTCACATCTACAAGGATTTGAACAGGATGGTTGATCACTTATCGAAGAAAGTTGTGTATGCATCAGAGGGCTTTCTTTTTTATGAAAAAGTTGTTGACTGCATCAAAGTGGTTGATGGTTCATTAAAGGTTTATTAGTTGAACTTGGTGTACAATTTTAATTTTTTTTAGTATCTTTGATTATAGTTTTTGAGGTTTTAGTCTCAAACTGACTAAGGCAAAAAGTCTTGAAAGATAAATTACGGGGCCAATGTCTATTTTTTGTTCACTATTGAATTGTCTCTGTTTATGCAGCTATACGGGGACCTTAGGTTGGTATAATTTTATAAATATCTTGAGATGTTTGTTAGGTTGTGCATACAATCACCTCTATGAGGGATGCTCTATTTTGTAAAATTTGTTATAACTTTGATTCAGCCTTTAATATCAAGTTAAAGTCCTTTTCAGTTGAGAAAGAAAATTTATCACATAATTAAATGTAAATAAATTAACTTGCATTACTTAGTTGGATAGATGGAGGGACAAGGGGACAAACCTAACCATCAATTGTATAGCATGCGACAATAATCACTCATTGCAAATTGGTCCAGTCAACAACTTGGTGGTTAAGAATATTATAAATTTGCACTTTTTTTATCGAGTGAAGCATTGAGAAAGTATATATCATATGGGGTGGTGGGTGAAGGGATATCCTTCTAGATCCTCGAGGAAATATAGTCTTAACATGTGCATGTGGGATAGGCATCGCCACCAATAACCAAAGCAAAAAGGTATGCACTATACCTAGGTCTATAATAGACTACCACTCTTGGATAACAAGCACTTGTTGTAATAGAGGATTCCTTGCCGATTATATCCAAGACAAGAAAAAGGGAAATCCTTGAAGAAAAAATGGCGGACGCGATCTAAAATCGCATCATTAGGATTTTACTTTGAATTCCAAAAGGACAGATAATCCATGTGCATCACGAGAACAATTACCAAGCCGATAGGCTAGAAAGTGAGGCATCTCAAATTCTTCGTGGGAGCCTTAGAAGAAATGGGGAACAAACTATATGGATGGGGCTTCCCTAATGCCATAAACTCTGAATTACCAACCAATACAATCATCGCCCAATATTTATGATGACCTATCGTCATTTCAATCCCCAAGGTGTAGAATTAATTCCTCTTGAGGCAAACATGCCACCTTGCAAGGGTGTGCTAATTACTTTGGGGGAAATCATGCCACCTCGAAAGGAAGTGAATGAGGGAAGTATGATTGGAATGAAGTATCCAGGATTCTCACGAGATGAATCTTATGGACTAAGTCTGGATGAGGAAGAGCTATTTGGAATAAGGAGTGTTAATCACAAAGTGTTATTTTGTTTTGTCAATAGAGTTGAGGGACTGAAGTGCAGAGATATCAATGGTTTGGTAATGGTGTTTCAAGATGTAGAAGATATAATAGATTTCCCCTATGCCTTGGGGAAGTGGATGGAATACATGTTGACTGTGGACTGTGAGGGTGAATTATACAAGGATATCGTACTACGTTGGTCACAGTTTCAATCTTTGGGAAGTCTGGGACATTGGGGCAATGGATGCCTCCTCGACAGATAAGCATCCCCAACTTTACATTAAATAAAGGTTTCAAGAGCTATCTAATAATATTTGGGACACTATAAATGATGTACAAGATACAAGAGCATATTCGCATGATATTAGAACCCATATGAGATGGATGAAATCTTAGATGGAAGGATTGTTGGCAGTAGTTCGCCAGATAAATTCTCATGCACCTGTAGTAGATAATCATCTTGATGAGGTTGAGCAGAATGTCATTCAGCTCACTTCTCATTCTACTCCTATGGATTATCATATAGATGAAGTTGAAGGAAATATTCGCACTCAATACATGCAACTGGAAGCAATGGATGATACTCTGGAGCAACATGAGAATATTCTAGCTACAAAGTAGTCCAAGGCTTTAAATTTGGTTAGTAAGGAAACTGAAGGTGGTGATGCTACAATTTATCAATCGGTTAAGGAAGCAGTGCAAGGAAGATGCAGAGGAACCACAAAGCTCTCTCCCTATGGATACTAAGGACACTAATGGGACAATCCTGAGACCTCGAAATAATACAAAGAAGAAAACTATAAATATGCAGTGGAAAATGAACACAGAGACAAAGTCATTAGTAGTAAATCCTATCCTTAGTATTTATGTTATTTTATGCAATGCTTTTGCAAACTATATCTTGGCTAGTACTATAGAACTTACAGTAGTACAGGGAAATCATTTTTTTGCTTAAGGAATTTTCTCTCTCGAATGACTGTAACTGAGCTTAATTATGTTTTAGACATTCTTGAAACTTTGTTTAACATTTTGTATTGTTATGTTGATGCTTCTTAGCCTTTTATATATAAAAAAATTACCTGGTTTTGTTTTAAAAAAATATCTATCATCAATCAAGTTCAACTAGATGCATGTTACTTCCTCTTATGCCAAAACATAAGACAAAAAACAGATAAATGGATAATACAAAGGTGTTTTTGCATGCTGAAAATTTAAATGGTTGAACTAGATGCATGTTACTTCCTCCCATGCCAAAACATAAGGCAAAAAATAGATAAATGGATAATCCAAAAATGTTTTTGCATGCTGGAAAATTAAATACTTTGGAAAATTGCAAATGGTAATTTACATCCTAGTTAACTTTGTAAAATACCGACCACATAATCTACCTTGTAAACTTGAACAAGTTCAAATTGTGGCTGTAAATGGAAGGGCTCTTTAAAACACACATATCAAACCAACATTACATATAATTAGCTAGAAAAAATTAAGCTTACTATACTCATCATGTGAAAACACTGCTAGACAACTCTTGCATGACTTAGTTACTGTTGAAGTTTCCCCCGTACAGAGAAAACAAAAATCGAAATGAATAAAGGAATTTTCATGGCTCAAGGAAGTCCATAGCCCTAGGAAGGCCAAGGCCAACACAATATCATAGTCTTGTCCATTGATTATGAAAACAAATAGTGCCCATAAACATATTAAGGAATTTATCCCAATATATATATATATATTTTAGAGATCAAGTTTCAAATTTTGTTCACATCTTAGAAAACAACGATATTTGTACCCATTAAAGTTTATCAATCAATTTTCTATTCTAAAAAAACACATGTACATGCATAGGTGATCAAAGGGAAGATGCATAAAATGGTAGGTAGACATATACCAACCAATAATTCTAGAAGATAACTTAGTCCCATCAAAATGCAAAGTTTAAAACTTAAGCACTACTAAAACTAAATACAAAAATCTCAAGCAAATGAACAAAGAAATAACATTAACTTGCAAGGTTGTGCCCAACATACAAAGACAAATTTCAAGTTTTGTAAATGAGAAACTAATGCGGTAGTTTGTTGCTAGTGCTATTTTGATGGAGCTTCACATGGTAGACCTGGATAAGGAGGGGTAGGTGGCGTTGTGTTCCTCTCAGATACACATTGGTCCAAATTTGCAGCTGGGTTAGGGAGGCCTACGAATAATCAAGCAGAGATGAAGGCCCTAAAGTTAGTTATGATATTGTAAATATCCAAAGGGGTTTGTAAGCTACAGTTGTTTGGTGACTCATTGTTGGTGATTGATTGGTTAAAGTTTAAGAAACCCCCAAAAAACATCTAATAAAGGCCTATATTTGAAGACATTATCAGATATACGGGATTATTCTATATTATTACCTTTTGACACATATATAGAGAGAAAGAAATGTGGAAACAAATTCACTCTCTAAATAGGGTATACAGGTTGTGGATGGAATGTGGAAATCATGGGAAGGCGATGAGGACACTGTCACTGAGTTTGACTTGGGTCCACAACCAGATTAAGATCTGGTAGGAGCAATGTAAGCATACTTTTCTCACTTTTGCGATATTTTATGTGCACTTATACTATCACAGAATCATCTATTGAAGTTTTTTTTGTATATTTTTACAGGTACGAGTTAGAGAAAACTCAAAATTTGGTCATATTATGATAGGTGATTTAACAATATGTGTTGATGAATTTTTATCAATAGGTAATTGGATCATATATAGACATACTTCTCATATACATTTTAATGAAGTATATATATATATATATATATAAGGCTACATGCCTCTTTTGAACAAAGTGGTTCATTATTAATAAAGTGAATTGTGTTTTTTTCTATGGAAAAAAAAAGAAACTAATGTAATAGAAAACACATTAATTGAAAAAGCAATGCAATTAAGAGCCATCCGAAATTGCAACTTCGTAGTCAAACATATTTCTATAATCTATGATTAATTATCTATACGGACACATTTTTTTCATAAACGAGTGAACATTAATAGTAAAAAATAAAATAAAATAAAATATCCATTAATCTACATAAAAAGTTGGCCTCCATTCAATACAACATAATTACAGATTTTATTTAAAAAATACAATTCACTAATTGCTAAGGTATGATGCAATTTATTTATTTTAGTTTAGTATGTATTTATTACCAGGTTGCCTTGTTAAGCTTTTAGTTTCTAATAAATACTTGTAAATAATAATTACATATTTCTAATTGTTGAATTTACATACTATCATTAATACAAGAGAGCATTTTGAAGTGGGTTTACTGTCAAATCCGGTTTTTAATTTGACTTATTCTATATGTTAATTTTTCAAGTTTGGAATTGTAGCAACATCTAAAAGCAATAGGTTATGAAGTGTGTGGTTTTATCGAAAGTGTAAATGAGGGAATCATGTACTTTACATAGTAGTGATATTAGTTATACTTGTGTATTATGAAATTAATTATTATTTGGAAAGAAGAGTGGATGAAAACTTTTAGATAAAAAATAGATAATGTATTTGTAATATGTTATGGAGGGTTGATAAGTAAATAAACTTAATTTTTTGTGAGTTTATTTTGTATGGCTATGTAAAGCTTTGTCTTAATCCAATGTATTTTTTTTTAATTTTCATGATTTTGATCTTCTAAAATAATCCAAAACTTTTTATAGACAATGTTTTATGGTCAAAGTTCCTATCAGTTACGTGTAACTAATAAATTTCTTATCAATCATGTAGAACTATACCTTTTGATAAAATTCTTATTGAATTTTTGGAATAATTTCAACTCAAAAGAGGTTGAGTTTGTCCATTTATGAATTTATTTAGTACCATATTATAAAATAATAATAATGTAATTGTAAGGTCATAACCTAGCGATACACCACATTGATGGATGAGTCTCCCTTGTTGGTGGGACAAAAGACCCCCTCTACACAACGATTTGATTACTTAGTTTATACATGTGCATAATAGAGATGTCTAAACTTATAACAAACTTCCCTCTAGCAACTAGAATACAACAAATAAAGAGTTAGAGATCCAATCTATTTTAGAACTTTGATTGATTTTGTTATGTTCTCCATTGACTCAAAATTGACAAAACCCCTCAGAACATTGTTCTATTGTGCACAAATCTTGGAATATAGTAGAGCCTTATTCATACATTATTATTTTTTACCAAATCTTATCATATTTGTGGTTGGAAAGATTATGTTTTTTTCAAGCTTAACTTACTCCATGTATACCCTATTCCCTTTAGATTCAATCCGATGACTTGTTAAAACATTCATATAACTATCATATCATAAATAAAATTTATAGAATTTAAAGAAAGTAAACAAAAAATTAAAATTAAGCATGACACATGGAAGGAAAACTATGAAAGCTTGTGATTTTTTATGTATATAGGAATAAATCGTTTTAAACCATGGTAGTGAGAAACACATATTACACTAATTGCACCAAGTGGAGTGAGGTGCTCTATAGTCCAATATGGGGGAGATGTTGTCACGTAAAGTAAGCTAATGTAAAGTAAGGAAATGTAACGTAATGTAATGTAACGTTACATTACGAAAATAAAATAAAAAATAATTTTAAAAAATCATGTCGACTCATAAAATAATAATAAAATACATGTCGCCTTATAGAATAAAAAATACATGTTGGCTCATAAAATAACAAATTATAAAAAGTATAAAAAATCCATGTCATGCTAAAAAAAATTACTTGAACCAGAATCTATTAAGTAAGAGAGGGATCAAATTTTAGAATTTAAGATTAAAAAAAATACACCTCAATAAATTGGATCCCTCTCGGTGCTTGATAGATCCAGGTTTAAGATGGATCTATGCTGGTATACATCAAGTGTTGAGGTTAAGGCTTATTTATACTGCACATAGTTTGTAAATTCTAATTGCTTAGCATACATCATATTTGGACAAGAAACACCATCCTACTTATAACACCGACACATCACATAAATCACTACCATGTGAGTCTTCGAGGAATCATTTAAGAATCTATACTTCTTGTAAAATGTTAATATCAAGGTGCCATCTAAGAATCCATATGTTATCCCTATGGTCTGCATTGGACTACTACGGGGCAAAGCTAGGAAACTTAGGAAGGGAAATTGAATACATTTGGTTTATTTCTGAATGGTTGAGTTAAAGGTAAGCCAAGGAAGGTCTATATGTAGTAAGGAAACAATACATATAACAGAAAGAGCTATGAACCCACAGGCTTCAAAATATGAACTGAATGTGTATCAAAGCATAACACTAGAACTAGAAATAAACACATAAAAGAAGTAAGCTACAACTTTCAGGTATTCATATCTCCTCCACCATATAACAACGTGTTGCAGCTGCAACATTTCTCCCCAAATTTCTTAAATTTTGGACCCCTCCTCATGATTTAGCATGGTTTTCTAATCGATTGGATCCTTCGAATTTTGGTCATGTTTGATTTTGGATGATTCTACAGATTAGCTCTTGCCCGGGTTATTAATTTTTTGATGGTGATGAAAATTGTTGAGGGTCGCAGTTTTGAGTCTGCTTGTTGGTCGATCAGATTTTCTTTGTTTTGGATCGCCGTCGCGGAGGTAAAACGGGTTTATGTCCGTGGTTGAGTTTTAAAGTTGTCTAACCACTTAGTTTTTGTATTGAACGGGTGTCTTTTGTTTGATCCGAAGCCGTTTCTCTTCCACCGTTGCGGCTGGGGAAGTCATTTAGCTTCCGGAGTAGAAATCCATTCGATGTCTGACTGGGCATCGCGTGGCTTTGGCCTTCTCTTTTTCGCTGTTGCGGCTCCTAAATCAATTCTTCATCCGAAGGTCGAATTTCTCCGACTACCGATGTGTATTGATCGCTTTCCCGTAGTCACTTCTTTCCCGCCGTTGCGGCTCCCAAAGTGGTTAAGCCCCCGAAGCGCAAAGTGCTCCGACTTCCGATTTAAAAGTTGTTCCCGCTCATAGGTCGCACGTTTCTTTAGCCTTCCCTTTCGCCGTTGCAGCTCTCAAAGTCCTTTAGCTGCCGAAGTGTGAAGCCATCCAACTTTCGATTGAGTTTCCTCCCATCGTCGCTTGCCCGCAGTCTTTACCCTTCCGCCGTTGCGGCCGGGAAAGTCATTCCGCTTCCGATGTCTAAACCATCCGACTTCCGATTTTAAAGTTTCCCGCCCTCCCGTCGCATGCCTGGAGCCTTTACTTTTCCGCCATTGCGGCAGGGAAAGTTGTTTGGCTTCCGATGCTGGTTTCCTCCTGTCTTCCGCTGTTGGTATTGCTATCACAAGCCTGTAGGAGGATAAGGTAGTATGGTCAGCACTTGTAGAATGACGGTGGTGGACCTAATCATGTCCTGTGGATTAGCTGTTCAGTCAGTTTAATTTGTTGCTGTGGTTTAAATGCGTTTCCAACAAATGATGCTCGTCGTTTGATTGCAGGTAGTTTTCGGGGGCTGGTCAACGGAGGCGGACCGTTTGGTGAAAATAGAGCCGAAACCGGCAGGATCGTAAGATGGACAAACCAAAGAAGAGACAAAATGAATGGTGACAAAGGAGCAGTTCTAAAAGGTCCGGCAGTTACTTAGCCACTCATGGGCATGCGTAGAAAAGATAAAGAAATATGAAGCGTTTGGGAGCTGAAAGGTCATCCGTTTTGGGGGGCAGCCCAAACGATCGGCTGCTGTAGTTTAAATACTGGAAAGTTAGAATTGAGAGGGACTTTTTCCCTCAAAAAATTGTAAACCAGTTTTTGCTTGTAAGAGGAACTATTTCATTTTACAATAAAAAACTGCAACTTTTGCCTGCTGGAGAAAGCGAAATGTGGAATGTATCAATGTGATTAAATGAACAATGTTGAAGGGGAACTATTTCGTTTTCAGCTGTGTTCCATTAACTGTGAGAGTGTTTGACTTCCTGAACCTATGTTCTTGTTGAATGTTCTTCGGTATATTTTGTGATGTTTTCCACTGTGAGTAATAAGTGTTGTTCATAAAACGATTGGCTATCTGCTTGTTTAAATATCTGTAATTGTTCATGTGTTTTGAAAGAAGTATCAACTATCTGTAACTTTTCATAATGCATGTGCAAAATGTATTACTCACCAATAAATGGTAATTCTGCTCCCTAGGGATAGTTTAGGTAGTTAGTTTATTTTCTTGTTGTATGTGATTTGGATGCTTGTGAGCCTTAAGATGAAAGGTAAGAACTTGCGCATCACATTGTGACTGCTCCTTGCATTTTTATCACCCTGCATTGTTAATTAGGCACTTGCATTTCATAATGTAAGTCAAAAAAATAAAAAAACTTGGTGGACCGGGCCATAACCAGTAAAGCCTTTGTTTGTACTTGACCTACGGTAGCTGGACCGTAAACCGGACGGATTCCCTATTCCAAACAGTCAACGGGCTAGTTGGGAACGTTGATTGGGGAGAATCCCTTACTGTTGATGCCTGGGAATTTCGGGGCCTCAACAGTTTTGGTGCTAGAAGGAGGGCCGCCAGTGTATGGCTGGCCGAGGAAACCCATTTTCCCAAGAATATTCCACCGGTAACAGTTCTGAAAGCAGTGGGTTTCAAAATCCAATTTCGGAAGAAAGAGAACATCTATATTCTGTTGGCAAAGAAATTGTTAACGATCTGAGAAGACACACCAGGGCATATGTAAAGAAGATTGGAAGATTTCCAATCATCCCTAAATTGCCCAGAAGAGAGTATAAAAAGAAAGATCGTCCTATAGCGGAAGACTCAGTGTTGGTTGGAGACTGGGAAGAACTTGTAGAAACAGCCTTACAGGAAGTGGTGCTACCATTGAACCAAGAAGGCCCAGAGACCCCTCACAGTTCTCCTGCTCATACTCCATTTGGTTCACCTCCCCATTCTCCACCCAGACTCATGGCTGGCGTAAACGCAAACCAACCACCTAACCCACCAAATCCACCACCTGCATGGAGAGCCAGATCACCATTAAACCTGACACCTCCATTACACGACCTACCTCAAGCCTTTGACAAGATGTTGCCCAAGTTCGACCCAAATGAGAAAATACTAGTAGATGATCATCTACAAAGTTTCTACTTGGCAATTGAAGGATTAAGGGCAAGGGAGCATGAAAATGTAGTCTGCAAACTATTTCCGCATACCCTTAAAGGAGCTGCAGCGTCCTGGTACTTTGGGTTGCCTTCTAACTCTATCCCTGATTGGGATACCTTCGAAAGAATTTTCAGAAGTAAATATGCAACTCAGAAAACTCATGAAGCCCTCATGAAAGGGCTATGCACCTTGAAGAAAGAAAGAAAGGAAAAGGTGCACAGTTTCACACAAAGGTTTGCAGCCTATCTCAAGAATTTCTCTGAAATGGATAGACCTTCAGACAAAGTTCTGATTGAATATTATACTTTAGCTTTAGGCCCTGATCTGGCCATGTTTGCCAAAGGCAGGGCCAAGCCTACTTTGACGGAAACCTATGAAGAGGCTGAAGTAGTGGAAGCTGAAAGAGAGAGTATTGAAGACTACCCAGAGCAGTCAAGAGAAAAAGGTGCAGGCAGAAAAGCCTTATTGTTTACTAAGCCTAAAGAAGAGAAATCGCCAGATCTTGAAAATATGGCCAAAATGATGCAGAAGCTTTCCAACAAAATCATAGACTTGGAGAAAGAGAAGGAAGCACCAAGGTTTTATAAGCCATATTATCAGAAAAGAGAGGACAACAATCAGTCTCAACCTCCTCCGCACAATACAGCATCCATGAATTTAACAGAGATAGGGATGGAAAATTTTTGCACTTTCCACCAACAACCCCACTCTGAAAAGAATTGTCCACAATGGATAAATTCAATGACGTTGGTCATGAATCAGATGTTGGATTCTAGATTAACAGAAGAAGGAGATGAAGAAAGAAAAGAGAGTTCTGCTTCTACTTCTACGAAAGAACAGGAAGAAGAAACCATGGCTTTATGGAATTATGTCTCGTTATTTGATGCTGAAGAGGAAAAGACTCAGGGGTACAAGGACGTTATGGAAACCAACGTAGCCACAAGGAGCTAAGGGACGGTTAAGGAAGACAGTCTTATACTCCCAAAGATTAAGAGGCTGCAGAGAATTGTTAAGAAGAAATTTCAAAATAAATCCTTGGCTGATAAAATTCCAGAATTCACTATTACCAGTCAAAATCCTAGACCGAATGATACAATGGCCAAGCCAAATGAAGATAAGGAGAATGCTAATAAACCTCACCCCATTGAACAGCAGATGAGGTATGACATCATGGAGGATTTAAAGAAGATAAAAGCAAATATTCCCCTATTCGAAATGTGTAAAGTGCCGCAGTGAAAAGAAAGACTGTTGAAAGCACTTGAAGCATCAGATGAGATGCTGCCCACAGATAATCAACCTCAGGAAGAAGAAGAAATTGGAGAAACCAGCGTTGGAGGTAAGTCTAAAAGCAAAAATCCACCATTCCTCCTCACCTTTGAAATTTTCAATCATAACATGCACAATTGTCTGGTAGACTCAGGGGCATCAGTTAATGTCATGCCCATATTAGTATGTAAGAAGATAAATGGGCAACCTAAGCCATCCACGTGGAGGGTGGTTCAGTTGGATAGGACAGATGTTAAGGTAATTGGTGAGATGGAAGACGTCCTAGTCCGTCTGGCATCCAACGACAAAGTATGCCAAGTTATTAACATCGTGGCGGCTGATATACCAGATGCTTACGGTCTTGTCCTGAGCAGAGATTGGTCAGCCAAATTAAATGGATATTTTGCCTCAGATTGGTCCCATCTGTGGTTGCCATACAAAGGGAGTCCAAACCAGATTAAGATTCTAAGAGAGCCTCACATGAAGTACAATGTTACTCAGCTAGAGGAGAAGAATGTACCAGTGGATTCTATACTGGGAAACTATTTTATTGAGTTGGAACCAGGGAATTATCAAGCGGAAGAAGCCAGCAACACATCTGACACCCAGCCTGATCTCCTTCGATTCTCACAGGCTGATGAGATTGACTGTAATATAGTAAGCTTAGCAGTAGGAGTAGATTCACCTTCAATAGTTAGTGATTTTTGGATTTTGTTTTCTGATGCCTCTAAGACATTAGAAGGGTCAGGGGCTGGCTGTGTCCTGATCAACCCACAGAAGAATAAACATTTCCTTTCATGTAGATTAGAGTTTGAGTGTACTAATAATACAGCTGAGTACGAAGCATTGGTGCAGGGACTCAAGAAGGCAATTGAATTAAAGGTAAGTAATTTAAAAGTTTTTGGAGATTCAGAAATAATTGTAAAGCAAATCAGAAATCAAATCCATTGTGTTTCCCCTCACTTAAAGGCTTACCAGAATGAGGTATGGGATTTGCTGAAAAGTTTTAATGCATTCAATATTATTTCAATTCCAAGGCTGAAAAACGCAGCAGCTGACCTGTTGGCCACCTCAGCCGCTAGGTTGGTACCCACTAATAATCGATGCTCTGTTGAAATACTTTCTAGGCCTTCAATACCGGATATGATCACCAACTTGCAAGTGTTTGACGATGATCAGCAAATCATAGAATGTTTGACAAATGACGAGGTGTTTAAAGGAGCGATCATAGACGATGAAGAGCATCAGGCCGAGATGAAATATGACAACTTCATTCCTAAAGGTGTCAGAACATTAGAAAGAATGTTCGACTTAAATGAAAAGTTCAGAATACCAACCAATGTGAAAACGCATAGCTCATCTCTACAGTTCGAGCTGATAAATTTAGGGACTGAGACGAATCCTAAATTTGCAAATCTCGGCAAGTGTTGTTCACCAGCAGAAAGAGACAAATTCATCAGTCTATTTAAACAATATAAAGATGTTTTCGCATGGACATACGAAGATTTGAAAACATACGACACCAACATCATCAAGCATGTCGTCCCCATTAAAGCCGGCGTTAAGCCCTATCATCAACCGTTAAGAAAAATGCATCGAAAATTGGAACCGTTGATTCAGAGTGAAGTGAAGAAATTATTGGATGCTAGAATTATTTTTAAAGTCAGACACTCTGAGTGGGTATCAAATCTGGTACCAGTAAGGAAAAAGTCTGGAGAGATCAGACTCTGCGTGGATTTCAGAAATCTAAACCGCGCTTCCGATAAAGATAACTACCCTGTGCCACCCATGGAGCAATTGCTGCAAATGGTCTCGGATTCTAAACTATTTTCATTATTAGATGGTTTCTCTGGCTACAATCAAGTGTTAGTAGCCGAAGAAGACAGATTAAAGACCACGTTCAGGACCAAATGGGGAACCTTTGCCTACAGAAGAATGCCATTTGGGCTTATCAATGCTAGAGCAACGTTTCAAAGGGCTATGGACATAGCTTTCCGAGGATTGATTGGCCGTAGTGCTGTAGTGTACCTTGACGATATTATGATATTCTCGAAGAAAAGAGAAGAGCACGCATTTCACTTAAGGCAGATTTTTGAACGCTGTCGGAAGTACGGCATCTCGCTCAATCCTAAGAAATGTGTGTTCGTTGTCACAGAGGGCAAGTTGCTGGGTCACATAGTGTCAAAGCAAGGAATCTCCATTGACCCAGAAAGAATCAAGGCTATTGAATAAATCCCCTTGCCACACAATAAAAATGGGATGTAATCATTCATGGGAACCATAAATTTCGTACGAAGATTTGTGCCTGATTTTGCTCAAATAGTCAAGCCATTGCAGCAGATGGTGAAACAAAATGCACAGTTCAAGTGGACCGAGATCGAGAAGAACGCTTTCAGCAAAATTAAGACTGCTGTTGCACATGCACCTTCCCTAAAAAGCCTAGACTTCGATAAAGACTTTATTCTGTACACTTTTGCATCCGATGATTCGCTAGCAGCTATGCTTACACAAAAGGATGATGGGGGGGAGGAATTCCCAATATCCTTCATGAGCAATGGTCTGCAAGGGGCTAAATTAAACTACCTAGCCATTGATAAGCAATCTTATGCAGTGTTTAAGGCAGTAAAGCAATTCAGGCCTTATATATTAAAGAATCGAACCAAGGTAATAGTCCCCTACCTAGTTGTAAGATCCCTTATCATACAGAAAGAGTTAGGAGAAAGAAGGGGCAACTGGGTAACATCTCTTCAAGAGTGATGACCTTGAATTCAAGCTAGCCTCTATAGTTAAAGGTCAAGGGTTGTGCAAATTAATGACTAAAAGTGGGAACAATGAAGAACAAGCCTGGGAGGATGAGGCCGAATTACATGTAATGGATGTATGTCCTTTGTTTACAGCTCCCGAGTCTTGGTATAGAGACCTTGTACATTACCTGCAAGAAGGGCTGTTACCTGAACATTGGAATTCCAAGCAAAGAAGAGCACTACGTCTTAAATCAACATCTTATCAAATTGTGGAAGGAATATTATTTAGAAAAAATTATGACGGGGTTCTTCTCAGATGCCTAAAAAAGGAAGATACGAAGAAAGTAATGACAGAGTTGAATGACGGTCCTGCTGGGGGACATTATTCAGGAGACACAACAGCCCACAAGATCCTCAGGGCAGGTTACTATTGGCCTACACTTTTCAAAGACGCACATCCACATGTCAGGAAATGTGATATTTGCCAAAGGTGTGGTGGGAGACAACCTAAAGCAGCAGCACCCCTAAAGCCTGTGATGATCACGAAACCATTTGAGCAATGGGGGTTGGATATAATTGGAGAAATAAATCCGAATTCCTCTCTGCAGCACAAGTACATTCTGACCGCCACTGATTATTTCACCCGCTGGGTCGAAGCTATCCCGCTGCGCAAGATAAATGAAGACGAAGTCATCAGCTTCCTGCAAGATCATATCATGACCAGGTTTGGAGTTCCAGTTTCGTTAGTCTTTGATAATGCTAAGTACTTCTCATCAATTAAATTAACTGCTTTTTCTCGTGATAAAGGGATAAAATTGCATTATTCTGCTAACTACTATCCACAAGGAAATGGCCTGGCCGAGTCCTCTAACAAAAATCTGATCAGAATTTTAAAGAAGACTGTAATAGAAAACCAGAGGAGTTGGCACTCAGCACTCCCAAACGCCCTTTGGGCTGATAGAGTCACCGCCAAGTCTGCGATAGGAGTGTCACCTCATACCCTTGTGTATGGTAAAGAGGCCATTCTTCCGCCCAACATCATGTTGCTGTCTTCTATTCTAGCCCAAGAGTCTAGTGGGTCGGAGGATGAAGTTTTGCAAATAAGAATATATAATCTTCTGAAAGCAGAAGAGGCTAGATCTAAAGCCCGAGAACGCTTTAAGCAACAGCAAGAGCTAGTTAAGAGATGGTTCGACAAACATAAAGCTAGAACAAAAGACTTTGAGGTAGGAGACTTAGTCCTCAAATGGGATCACCCCCATGATGAGAAAGGAAAGCACACTAAATTCCAGCAGTTGTGGGTAGGCCCTTTTCAAATTGCAGCAAAGCTTGGTCCTTCTACTTACAAGTTGCAGGATCTTCAGGGGTGGGAAGAGAACTTACCAGTGAATGGTTTGGTTCTCAAGCCTTATTTTTCCTGAGTTTCTTTGAGTTCTTCTGTCTCGTATATAAATAATCTGTTTGGCTGTCTTTTGAGTCATGTTTTACAGTTGGTTTTAGTTTGATTGTCTTAATTTCAATAAAGAGGACGAACCCGTGGTTGCATGGGGGACATCAAATTGTTTGGGAATGATAGACATTTTTTGAGTCTCAGACTGTGTGTTGCTAAAGGAACTTCTTCCAGTTTAGCAGTTTTCTCGAATAAACTCTGTGTGCATTGAAGTCCTGCTTAACCCCTGTGAAATAAACCGGATTCAAAGAGTCTAGAATACTATGTTGAGGCTCCATCCATGTCACAATTAAAATGTTCTAAGGAGCGACAGCAGAGGACCCATGGAAAGGAGCAAGGTGAACAGTATATTAAATATAAATGATCCCATGCCAAGAAACGAATGCCAAAGGCAAATAAAGAGTCAAAAACTCCTATGAAAGCATCACAAATCAAAGCAGGTGCTGAATCATAAGTACTAAATTGCCAAAAGATCCTCTCCGTCTGTGAGCTGAAACTTGAAGTACACCACTCACAAAAAAGGACACTACGGGATAGAGGATCCTGAGTTAAAATTCAGTAAGAAAGGCGTTCAGGAGGACTCATAAGAAAAGGACAAAAGTCCGAAAGCACAAAAAATTGCTAAAATGGCATGGGAACGAGGAACAAATGAATATTTCTGTTTACCATGTGCTACAATCCTGTGGTGTCCAAGCTATCAGTTACCTGAAGACAAAGGTAATAATGAAACTCATCTTCTGGCCTCAACAGAGTTATCTAGACTTGAAAATCTTGGTTTCCACTCTCCCAAATTGGGCTATTATCAATGATTGAAGGTACACACTTCCGGCATTCAAGAAATCCAGATAGCTGGAAGAATTCAATAGAATGCATTTGTTGTTAAACAGTCTGTCACTTAAAGATTTATCGCCCAGAGATCTAGGTTCACCAGGTAATCGCCAATTGTTGCAGCTGCAACATTTCTCCCCAAATTTCTTAAATTTTGGACCCCTCCTCATGATTTAGCATGGTTTTCTAATCGATTGGATCCTTTGAATTTTGGTCATGTTTAATTTTGGATGATTCTACAGATTAGCTCTCACCCGGGTTATTAATTTTTTGATGGTGATGAAAATTGTTGAGGGTCGCAGTTTTGAGTCTGCTTGTTGGTCGATCGGATTTTCTTTGTTCTGGATCGCCGTCGCGGGGGTAAAATGGGTTTCTGTCCGTGGTTGAGTTTTAAAGTTGTCTAACCACTTAGTTTTTGTATTGAATGGGTGTCTTTTGTTTGATCCGAAGCCGTTTCTCTTCCGCCGTTGCGGCTGGGGAAGTCATTTAGCTTCCGGAGTACAAATCCGTCCGACGTCCGACTGGGCATCACGTGGCTTTGGCCTTCTCTTTTCCGCCGTTGCGGCTCCTAAATCAATTCTTCATCCGAAGGTTAAATTGCTCCGACTGCCGATGTGTATTGATCGCTTGCCCGTAGTCATTTCTTTCCCGTCGTTGCGGCTCCCAAAGTGGTTAAGCCCCCGAAGCACAAAGTGCTCCGACTTCCGATTTAAAAGTTGTTCCTGCTCACAGGTCGCACGTGTCTTTAGCCTTCCCTTCCGCCGTTGCGGCTCTCAAAGTCCTTTAGCTGCCGAAGTGTGAAGCCATCCAACTTCCGATTGAGTTTCCTCCCATCGTCGCTTGCCCGCAGTCTTTACCCTTCCGTCGTTGCGGCCGGGAAAGTCATTCCGCTTCCGATGTCTAAACCATCTGACTTTTGATTTTAAAGTTTCCCGCCCTCCCGTCGCATGCCTGGAGCCTTTACTTTTCCACCGTTGCGGCAGGGAAAGCCATTTGGCTTCCGATGCTGGTTTCCTCCCGTCTTCCACCATTGGTATTGTTATCACAAGCTTGTAGGAGGACAAGGTAGTATGGTCGGCACTTGTAGAATGACGGTGGTGCACCTGATCATTTCCTGTGGATTAGCTGTTGAGTCTGTTTAATTTGTTGCTGTGGTTTAAATGTGTTTCCAACAAATGATGCTCGTCGTTTGATTGCAGGTAGTTTTCGGGGGTTGGTCAACGGAGGCGGACCGTTTGGTGAAAATAGAGCCGAAACCGGCAGGATCGTAAGATGGACAAACCAAAGAAGAGACAAAATGAATGGTGACAAAGGAGCAGTTCTAAAAGGTCCGGCAGTTACTTAGCCACTCATGGGCATGCGTAGAAAAGATAAAGAAATATGAAGCGTTTGGGAGCTGAAAGGTCATCCGTTTTGGGGGATAGCCCAAACAATCGGCTGCTGTAGTTTAAATACTGGAAAGGGCTGCTGTAGTTTAAATATTGGAACGTTAGAATTGAGAGGGACTTTTTCCCTCAAAAAATTTGTAAACCATTTTTTGCTTGTAAGAGGAACTATTTCGTTTTACAATCAGAAACTGCAACTTTTTCCTGCTGGAGAAAGCGAAATGTGGAATGTATCAATGTGATTAAATGAACAATGTTGAAGGGGAACTATTTCGTTTTCAGCTGTGTTCCATTAACTGTGAGAGTGTTTGACTTCCTGAACCTATGTTCTTGTTGAATGTTCTTCGGTATATTTTGTGATGTTTTCCACTGTGAGTAATAAGTGTTGTTCATAAAACGATTAGCTATCTGGTTGTTTAAATATCTGTAATTGTTCATGTGTTTTGAAAGAAGTATCAGCTATCTGTAACTTTTCATAATGCATGTGCAAAATGTATTACTCACCAATAAATGGTAATTCTGCTCCCTAGGGATAGTTTAGGCAGTTAGTTTATTTTATTGTTGTATGTGATTTGGATGTTTGTGAGCCTTAAGACGAAAGGTAAGAACCTGCGCATCACATTGTGACTGTTCCTTGCATTTTTATCACCCTGCATTGTTAATTAGGCACTTGCATTTCATAATTTAAGTCAAAAAATACAAAAACTCGGTGGACCGGGCCGTAACCGGTAAAGCCTTTGTTTGTACTTGACCTACGGTAGCCGGACCGTAAACCGGACGGATTCCCTATTCCAAACAGTCAACGGGCTAGTTGGGAACGTTGATTGGGGAGAATCCCTTACTGTTGCTGCCTGCGAATTTCGGGGCCTCAACACAACGTTATATAAAGGAAACAAACTGAAAACAAAGTATAATTTACAGGAAATAAACACATGCAAGGTATATGCTATTAGTTATGTAATTTATAGTCATGCAACGTATTCAAACTTCGTGATCAAATATATAATCAGTCATAAACAGATAAGATGGCACAATAGTTCACAATTAATATATTGTCATGTGTTCACAGAAAACTGAAATGTATGTTTACAAACTTACAAGACCTCTAGTGGCATCAAAAAATCAAATCTCCCAACTTCTTGTAGGAAGAACAACCCCCTCTTATTTTTACATCATAGTTTATATAGAAACTTTTTCAAATTTGAGATCCAAAAATAATAGATATATAATCCACCAAAATCTTCTAATGCGTGAATCTTAAAACATTTAATTAATCTTTCATGTGTTGGCTACAATGATCAAGGGAGATGATAAAACTGATGGACAAGTCAAACTAATGAGGTGTCCTTTCAATTGCTTGACTGAGCATAATTTTAGGAAATTAAATCATGAAAATTCCTAAAAATCAACTTCAAAGCGCCACCCTTAGCTCTCAAATCGTGATACTTGTGTAAAAATTGAGAGAGGTTTTGTAGTTTGGCTCGTTGCTGAAAAAACCATGTCTTCGTTATTCATCTCTAGATGTTTGGAAAATGTCCCCAAATTCGATGACTAAAACAATCACCTACAAGTAGTTCTGTAGCGCATTGTCATCTACACGCAGTTCTACATCGCAAGTGCAAATTGTTTTGTAGTGCAACTCATTTAAGGCAACTTTATACTTTTAGATTGATTTTCTCCTTTCAAACGCTGAGGTATGAGCACAAGAATAACACTTGCAAGACTAAATTTGTGCCAACTTCACATGCTTAACTAACTAATCATCAAATTGAAAACAGAAAGATTGAAGCAAACATAAAAATTATGTAGTATAACTTCAGGAGTACATGCTTGTCTTAGGTAAAACATTTGAGACAACTTTAGGATAGGTTTAAAAATTTATGATCTCATGGTTTTGAAACTAGACAATCCTAGGTGCATACATAGGTACTAACACTAGATCCTACGAGGGAGGATGTCTTCCCTGTGAGGCATCAAAGAACCCTAGACCAAAGTGCCTTCAACCATTTTTTGTCAGTGGAAACTATAACCTGCTCATCATAAACTGAAGACAACCACGATGAAAACAATCCTCTGACTGTTAAGCCAATCTGCTGCAAAATCAAGCTGAAAAGTGAAACTAAAATCATTAAAAACACACAAACATGTATAGTTATGCTCCTTCATTGGGATATGGAGTCATGCTTTATGATGATCTACTACAAAATAAATCAAACTAGAAACCAAATGATTGAAAACCAAGCTTATTTATGTCCAACTCTTATTCTAACCAAATCAGTTGTTTTGCTCATATAAAATCACCTTTTTGGTGTAACCATGCAAGAAATTGGTTAACTAACTGGATTCCTTGAATGGGAACCAACAAAATAAAAACTGGAAAATAAATCAACGTCTTGTCTTGAAACTAATGTCCATACTCAAAATCAAACAATGGGAGAAACTTTGGACTTGTGAAATTCTCCAAATAAGCTCCTGTGGGATCATAAAAAAAATACCTCTTCCTACTTTTCAAAATAAATGAATTGCTTTCCTCCACTACTGACCTATTCTTTTCCTGGCTCGAGAATGTCACATTTAGGCTCACTAGTCTTTTTAATCCCCTGCTCAACAACTAATGAAGAAGAAAACTTTATGAACTGCTATTGTAACTTCATGTTGTCTCCTTCGTTGGCTTCCAATGAACCCGATCCAAAACTATCTTATACAATATTTATGTTGTTTTCAAAAGGTTGTTGATTGAATTCCTCTTGGTTCTCTTGTATAAGATATGCTCCATTAGTTAAGCTACACTCCACTTGTTCTACTGAAAAGAGTGCATGAATATCATTTGTTTTATGACAGCGAACAACAACCTCTTGGAGAGACTGATTTGCTCATCCATTTATCCAACATCAAATTCATACTCGTAGAAAACAATCCCGTTGTTGGTCAATTCAATGGTGGGTGAAGAAGAAAACATTTTAGGTCGATACGATATTTCATCAAGATCTCCTTCACTACATTCCTATGAATCAAATTCATAATTATCATATGTTGGTTTACTATTGTAAAATGGCATATGTATTGATGTAGACATATGTCCTCACCATCTAAATACTCATAAAAAATGGACCGACTTTCATCAAAGTTTGAAACAACAAAAATATGTAACGTGTCTTTAGTTATGTAGTCATCACCACTATCAACATCATCTTGATCAGGGATCATAAACATGCGGGTTAAAATGCTTTGTACCTTGCAAAGAATTATGATCTAAAACAACTTCTTGACAAAGCTCTTGATCAACATACATGTCATTATGATTTAAGACATCAAATTCTTCTTGAAAATTTTTATTTTTGTCTTGATGAGGTATGTTCAAAGGTTCTTCATCATTGTTTTCAGCCAAGTTGAAATCATCTCTATAAGAACAAGTTTTTTCACTATGACCATTTGGAAAAAAAAAAGAGAATCACCGTAAAACTCAACCTGCTCATAATGACTAGTAGATCCTTCAACCTTCTCACAACAATATTCCAAAATAAATTCAGCTAATAAAACAAACTTACAATGCCTACGAAAATTTGTATGAAATTATATTAATGAAGAAATACTAGCAGTGAGCAGAGATCAGTACCATTGTCATAGATCCAAATAATACATGGACATCTTCATGCAGACATCCTCGTGATGTAGATCCAACTGATTCATACATTCATGAAACTTGACAAGGTGTTGTGTAAGATTATCTTCTTCATGTTCTCTGAATCTACAAAGAATGTCTCCCCATTCATCCATAGTATGAACATCATTAGGAAAACTTGGAATAAAAGAAAAGTCAAATGGTGCAAACATTTGAGTTAGAATAGCAGCCATCCGAGCACTGGACATCTTGAAAGAGTGGGGTTTCCACTGGATTCTTCAATGGAATCGCTAGGTGAATGATCGTAGTCAATATTCGATTACAGTTATTGTTCACTGTTGAAAACTGGTTCTAGTATTTATCGTACAACCTGGGGAAAATAGCTTTGTTCATCCATTCCCCAACAATGACGCCATAAAATTCTATCCCTAAGGTCTACACTGGATTGCTACAGGGAAAAGATAAGGCACTTAGGAAGGGAAATTGAATACATTTGTTTTATTTATGAATGGTTGAGTTAAAGGTAAGCCAAGGAAGGTTTATATGTAGTAAGGAAGCAATACATATTAATCCGATGATAATTACAATGAAGTAAAATGGCTTTAATAGCCACATGAAATTTGAATCCACATGAGGAAATTCGAATTGATAGACTCTACTTGACTGTACGT
>LPNX010409345.1:418912-460084 GCA_001517045.1 Pseudotsuga menziesii | reverse complement strand
AAATAGACTGGATGGACTCCTGATTTAGACATGACTCCCAATTTAGACATATGACCAAATTTGGACAAGGGAGGATTAATAATCCTAACACCCCCCCTTGAATGCTAACTTGGACAAACTGTGGGCCCTAGTAACTAAGACCATAGGTCACCCATTACATCAAGTAAAATAAAGTAACTGCTTAATACAAGGAGTTGGGGCAAAAACCACATGGGAAAAAAGCCCTCCCTCTAGCTAAGCAGGTAGAATCAGGTCTCAAGTTTGAAAAACTTGAAAATATGTTGCTGCAATCTTCATCTCTGTGAGGTAGTGAAGCAGCTTACATGGTGTGTTGTGCACAGGTATTCTGGGGCCTGGCATGTAGACCTCTCTTTCTTCTCCAAAAATGATGATGGGAGGAAGGAGGAATGTAACCTTTGTCTCTTCCTGAATGAAGAGGTGTATGATCATATCCATTCTTCTTAATGTAGTAAGATTGAGCCCTTGCCATATAGCATCTTGCAGGGAGTCTATTGCATCTCCCTGAAGGAGGTAAGATAGCATGAAATAGCGCAAGAGTCTTTCCTTTCTGAGTGTCAAGTGAGTTTCCAGTCATCTTCCTAACTTCCAATTTGGAAGTAGGGACTGAATCTAGATCTGAGTCACCCTGAATCTCAAGGTCATAAACTGATATAGATGGATCTGCAATACTAGTAGAAGCTGTAAAAGAAGTATATGCAATGATTTTACATTCCCTTGCAGGTGGCTGCTGAGAGTGCACTGGTTCTGAAGGAGGCATGAAAAGTGAGAACTCATATGCTTTTGAAGCATGATTTGCAGTACCCTTTGCTATGATGCTCCCAGTAGAGATATCTGTGATCTCCACTGAGTCAGGACCAAATATCACTCGCTTTGGAAATCTAGTATGGGCCATCTGATAGACAGATAACAGGTTTGAAGCTAGGGAGGGAACAAATAGCACATCTTTGAACCTTCCATGTTCAAGTTGGATAGAGCCCTTCCCTTTTGTTTTGACTTTACTGTTATTGCCCATCTGAATACTAGGACCATCAAAGGACTGAAAAGAAGAGAATGATTCTCTGGATGCAGCCATATGCTTGGAAGCTCCAGAATCAATGAGGAAGACAGGTGCTGATGTGCAGCAAGCCTTCAGTGCATGTCCTTTCCTTTGGTATTCTTCTTCTTCTTCTTCAGAGTCATCCTTCCTTGCGCTAGCAGGTACAAAAATGTTGTGCTTTTTCAAAAGAAGAGCCATTTCATCAAGTTGTGTTCTCATACAGGAGCTTTCTGAATGGAAGCCCCTTCCATAGTAAGAGCAGAGGACCTTGCCTTTGCCATTATTCTTGCTTCTCTTTGAACCTGAAGGTTCTTTTGACTACTCTTTCTTCACAGGGGACTCATCTCTTTGCTTCCCTTTGTCATTCGCTACCTTATTTCCTCTTGCAACTAGAGCTAGATATTTGGGAGATCGAATGATCCCCATTTGGATCAATTTATCATTCTCAGAAATAAGAGATTGGATGAAAGCATTAAGAGTGGGCATCTTCCAATTTGGAGTAGTGAGCCTTACTGTTTGGAAGGTGGATACAAAGACTGAGTAGTCTGCATTGAGCTTTGTGAGAATAGCAAGGATGAGCTGATCTTCATCCTTCTCCACTTTGCATTGCTTCAACAGATATATCAGGTTCTTGAACTTTGTGAAGAATTCATTCAAAGATTCGAAGTTGGATGGATTGAGAGTAATCAAATCATTTTCTAGCTGATGGATCCTTATCTCATCATGCTTATCAAATAGGGAGGCAAGCTTGTCCCAAACCAGCTTGGGAGACTTCAATTCTAGGATGTGGAACCAAAGATATTTAGAGACTGAGAAGAGCAAGTGTCCATGGGCTTCATCAAGCCTGTTCATGTACTTAGCTTTGTCTTTATCTGAATCTGGCTCTTCCTCTGTTTCTTCTATGAGTCTAAAGAGCCCTTTGATGCGGAGCATTACCACCATGTCTGCCTTCCACTGGTGATAGTTGAAGGGAGTGAGAGGCTCTATTGGATGAGCCATTTCAAATGAAGGAGGAAGAACTGAGCTACTGTAGCGAATGCAATGAGAAGAAAGAGCTGCTTGTAGCGAATGCTGTAAGAAAAGCTGATAACCTGTCACACAATCAAACATACAAAGTAAGGTCGATAGTTTGCACTTTTGGAATTTCCTTCACACCCAGCATAGTTGATCAAGAAAGCTTGATCAACAATTTCCTAACTTGGGATATTAAGTGGTAAATTCTCCGCTTCTGGTGCAGTACTGGAAAGAGAAATTTGCAAAAAAAAATGATTCGGCTGGAGATCTGAGGAGGAGAGGAGTCTTGTCCACCGAGGCTCTGATACCATGTAAATTTGAGCACATAGATCTGTAGACAAATACACAACTCACAAAGTAGATCTCACAATTTACTCAGCAATTGAAGAATAAAACAGTGCAAAAATGGCTTGCAACTGTGAATGCTTTCATTAATCAAAAGTAATCTGATGATAATTACAATGAAGTAAAATGGCCTTAATAGCCACATGAAATTCGAATCCACATGAGGAAATTCGAATTGATAGACTCTACTTGATTGTAGGTAACTAAGACCTTGTCTAAATCACTATCGAAGGACTCAGTAGTTAACTGACCCTGTCTAGACCATAACCGGAGTTCATCGGAGCTCTAAAACACAACTCAAGTGTTACATTCAGTGTTGACTAAGATTAACTGACTGTGGTAGGTGAGAAATGCGCCCCACATGAGTGCAGTCAAGTAAACCTAGCGCTAACTGAATGTAACTGACTCCTAACTTAGCTTGACTAGTCATTAACTGAAGTGAACTGACCTTGGTTGGTTTCGGCACTCCCAGTGGCTTCCTAAATTGTAGGGATTGGTCTAGGAGGCTCCTAAACTGATGCAATCAAGTGCAATCAATGGCAGTGAGCCTCAATTAGTGTTCCCCACACTTTAGTAACTGAAACATGTGCCCCAATTAGGTCAATTGGACCCAATGGTGTTAATGACTATAAATAGACTGGATGGACTCCCAATTTAGACATATGACCAAATTTGGACAAGGGAGGATTAATAATCCTAACACATATAACATAAAGAGCTATGGACCCAGAAGCTTCAAACTATGAAATGAATGTGTATCAAAGCATAACACTAGAACTGGAAATAAACACATAAAAGAAGTAAGCTACAACTTTTAGGCATTCATATCTCATCTACCATATAACAATGTAGTATCAAGGAAACTAACAGAAATCAGAGTATAATTTATAGGCAATAAACACATACAACGTATATGCTATTAGTTATATAATTTATAAACATGCAACGCATTCAAACTCTGTGATCAAATAGATAATCAATCATAAACAAATAAGATGCCACAATAGTTCACAATTCATATATTACAAGATGTTCATGGAAAACTGAAATATATGCTTATTAAATTACAATACCTCTAGTGGCATCAAAAAATTGAACCTACCAGCTTCTCGAAGGAAGAAAAACCCCCTCTTATTTTACAGCATAGTTTATATAGAAACTTTTACAAATTTGAGATCTATAATCGACCAAAATCCTCTAATGCATGAATCTTAAAACAACTCACTAATGTTTCATGTGTTGGTTGCAATGATCAAGGGAGATGATAAAACTAATGTGCAAGTCAAACTAATGAGGAGTCATTTCAACTGCTTGACCGAGCATAATTTTAGGAAATTAAGTAAGGCGAATTCATGAAAAATAGGCTTCAGAGCACTAACCTTAGCTCTCAGATCATGATACTTGTGTAAAATATGAGAGAGGTTTTTGTGGTTTGGCTCGTTCCTGAAAAAACCCATGTCTTCATTTTTTGGAATTCATCTCAAGTTGTTCTAAAAGCATGCCCGAATTCGATGACTAAGACAGACACCTATAGGCAGTTCTGTAGCACATTGTCACCTATAGGCAATTATGCAGCGTAACTGTGAAATTGTTCTATAGCGCAACTTGTTTAAGGCAACTCTAACCTTTAAGATTGATTTGCTCATTTCCAACACCAAGGCGTGAACACAAGAATAACACATGAAAGACTAACTTTGTGCCAACTTAACATGCTTAACTAACTAATCATCCAATTGAAAACAGAAATAATGAAGCAAACATAAAAATTATGCAGCAGAACTTCAGGAATAAATGCTTGTCTTAGGTAAAAAAATTGAGACATATTTAGGATAGGTTTAAAATTTTAGGATCTCAAGTCTTTGAAACTAGACAATCCTAGGTGCAGACCCAGGTACTAACACCATACTTATATTAAAGTGTGGAAATTTTGGCTAAACTTACTAATTCGCAAAATGTCAATCATAAAATGCTAATAATATTTTCATAAACTATTCAAATTTATAAGGATTTTATATAATTATTTTTTAAAAATTGTAATTATATATATATATATATATATATAGAGAGAGAGAGAGAGAGAGAGAGAGAGAGAGAGAGAGAGAGAGAGGTTGTTGCCTAATTGTCCAACCGTTTATACAAAATACAAGCAAGCTTGTCCACAATTGGTCCAACATTTTTATCTTGTTGATTACATTACCATTTATATGGTAGAGAGTCAAAACTTTGCTACTACTATTAATTATTTGGCATGCATGTAGCCTCACGTATTGTCCCAAAATTAAGATTGTCTTACAATACATATAAAAATAGTTTAAGCATAATGAGTATAGTGCCCCCGATGAGCATTCTTTAGTTGACCAACTACAAAGGCCATATGTGTTCTGCTATTACAATCATGACAAAGTTTTGCTCCATTGTGTCCTCCTCTTTTCCTTCCTGCAATTACAATTCTATCAAGCAAGCTAATATTGATAGATAGGGAGTGTGCTTTAGAGAAAGAAAATCATGAAATTGCTCCAATCATAGGTTTTAATCTTAGCTCGAAGGTCCTTAATTACCTCTGCATGATTAGCTATCTTGTCATTGTCTGCCTCCAAGCCTACTTCCAACAAAATTGTCTTGCTTTTTTATTTGCTTGTATGCTTTTTGCTTACCTCCATTTTGTTAAATGTACAACATCAGGAGTCATTCTCCAATCCAATACTTGTGCAACCAAGATCGGGCCTCATGTGTATTGAGGTAGAGAGACTGAGTTGGACTTAGTAATTTGCAGTAGATCCATTAAGGTGAACCTAAGGATGACTAAGGACTTGTGAGAAATATCAAGTCCTATATCCCCGTATGATTGAGGTGGTGATGTTGTGAAGTTTTGTGAATAATATCAAGATTGTAGACTTGTGGGTAATATCAAGTCAATGGTTCTCATAGAAGGTACCCTATAAGGTGGACCTCCAGTTATAGAGGTGGACTTATGAGTAATATCAAGTCATGATTTTCATGCGGTCACCTAGAGAGTAGTTACTCATTAAGGTGGACCTCTTGTTATAGAGGTGAAATGCTTTGCATGTTGAAACATAGATGTTATGCGACATTACTAACCATAGTCATTCGAAATGGATAAAGCTATTAAGTCATTTCTAGAGGTTGATCACCTCTAGAGTGAATTACTTTAGCACGTGACTATATGGTCTGATATTAATATAATATGATCGTAACATGTGACAATTCTTTTGAGCATAATATAATATGATAGATGATTAATGTTAACACATAGACCATTCAGTAAGAGTAATGATAAAGAGATAAGCAATAAAGAGATAAAGAGAAAGATCATTTGAAATTTCAAATGACTAAGTGAACTCAAAATTGTAAGCTTAGTTAAGTTACAATGTGTGCTTCAGTTACAAAACTTTCAATTATAAAGCTTCAGTGATCCATGCAAAGTAAATCAATTAGCATGATTAAGTTAATAATAGAAAACTAGTGTTAGTATAAATGTATTAGTTAATTAAAGTATTTATACATTAATTAAAGTAAAAGATGATGCTTAAGTTAATCGAAAGATGATACTTCGGTTATAAAGTGTATTGCATGACAACACTTGAGTTAAAGCACAAAGACACTTAAGTTAGAGTGTTAACTAAGTGTGCATGCATCCAATTAGATGTTGAGTTCACTCCAATGTCAATTTATCATCAGATAATGTTAAAGACAAAAGGCATGGCGCATTAGTTATGCATGATGATATTTTCTATGTAAGGAATTATTATTCCATATGGACAATTCAAAGTTGTAAAGCATGTATGGATGATTGGCATGCAATCATTCACTCTTCTCTCCATGGTAGTAGTTTTGGCTTGTTAATAATGTGATGGGAACATGGCAAGTTCATTACGGTTGATACAATTGCTCTTTATTCCCTATTGCTCAGTGTTCTCTCTTATCGTGATCCGAATTTTAGGGGAAAGATGGTCTAAATGTGGATGTATAAGTCATAAATGCATTAAATGGAGAGACAAAGCTCTTTCATTCATCATAAAAGCATTAAATGAAGAGGCCACCTCTTCCATCCATGGTATTTTGTAGCCCATGGTTTTGTTGCATGGTATGGATGCAAAGCACATTGTCCATGGTATTTGGTAGCCCGTGGTTTTGTTTCATGGTATGGCTTCAAGGCACACTGTAATGATATTATATGACGGCTTTATGTCTTCTCAACAAATCAAGCTATTATTTATGTATCCTATCTCTATCTCTTATTCTATTGATTTATTGTTGGGCTATTGGTTCTGAATTTCTTTCTTAGTATAGTTTGAGAGCCCCTCCATGTGGTCTATTTACTCTATGTTTCTCTATGTTAACAATTTTGCAGCTTTAATCTCCTCCTCTTTCAACATCTAAGCCTCCTGAGTCTCATCCCCCAAGATCTGGATCATATCGGACAATCTTCTATTGTGTAAAATTCATTCTCTGCAAATCTATCTATTATACTCTAAAGAATTGTTGGGTTTTTTCATCTGCATAATTGTGAGGGTTTTCCCAGGGTATATCTTGTCTTGTGTAGATGAATGATTTGTGTGGTTGATTTGATTCAGTGATCATTTGTTGAATGATTCATTAATAAAAGTTTTAAAGTACAAAAATATTCATATTTGCTCAAACATCAACATGGTATCAGAGCTCATGGCATGAAGGACCTGAGTTTGTGTAAGCAACTATAAACCTACATGATCCCGAGGAGTTGAGCAATGTTTGAGAGCCATGACATCGATCTTCATCCGACCGAAATATCGTCTTGAGGGTACTTCCAATTTCAACATATGGAAGGCAAGGGTGTTAAACATTCTTGAGGAGCATGACCTATATGCCTATGTGACCTCAATGATGGAGGAGCCTTCATCTAATGCAGGGTGAGTCAATTTCAAGAAGAATCAAGCAAAGGCCAAATGGATCTTCTATGATTCAGTAAAATATAATCTCATGCCCGTGATCACCCTACTGAAGACCACTAAGGAACATTTTGATACACTCATGATTCTATATGAGAAGAAGGCCCTGATCCAAAAGATGGATTTGAATAATAAGCTCCAAAACCTAAATATGGAGAAGGACGAGTATGTGGCATCATTCTTCACCAAAATCTCTTAGGTAAGAGACCATCTTGTTAGCATCAGAGTTGCGGTAGATGAATATGACATTCTTCAAACCGCCATTGATGGTCTCCCATCCACATGGGAGACATTCTTAGTTGCGGTAAACAACCGAGAAGAGTAAACTAACTTTGAGAGGTTGTGGCATTACTACCTCCAAGAGGAGGGGTAAATCCATAACAAGTCAATGTGCACCAAGGAAGAAAATCCTTCCCTTGTGGTAAAAATGAAGAAAGGAGGAAGCCATTCGCTCTAAAGAAGTATTTTCACTCAAAGAAGGAGTTCAACAAAGACTTTGATATGTTAAAGAAATGTAAATGCAAAAAATATTCTATTTTGTATTATTATTCATATTTACCCCTTCCAGAGATGTTGTTTCTCTGATTAGGGATGTCATTGATGTATTTGGTCATGTAAATTCTTGAGGTAAAACCTCTGTTGTAAGTCGAGTCAGTAGTACCCACAAAATTAATATTAAAATGTATTTTTGAGTCTTCCAAGGAAAGTTGACCCTAGAACCAAGGAGAAGTTAGCCTTGTTGGGTTATTAGGCCTCTCAGCTGATTAGTATAGATAGGAAAGGCACCTCCCTCATTTGGAGAAGTTATGCACTCAAGCAAGTTCGCTAGAGAGAGGAGAAATAATCCATCTGAGGTGAAGGAAGTTGTATAGTCTTATTTCTTAGGTATTACACTATACTTGGTTGAAGTCTATATCTAGGAAGTTTTGCTAGGTTTTCTTCCCCACAAGGGTTTCCCAAGATAAATCTTTGTGTTCTTTTTTATGTTGTGCTTGTTGTTCTTTCAGTGATTATTTTTATTTGACATAACATGTTTGAAAATAAAAATTTGTTGGACACAATGGCCACACTGAGAGGGGGGGTGAATCAATGTGCGAGAAATTTAAATTTTTTACCTTCTTTAAATCAATTAGAGTATATCAATCACTATATCATCGATTAAATTCATCATGAGTCATAAGCAAAAAATCACATCAAAAGGGACACAAGAATATATGGAATTTTGATCCTTATTTATTGTACATGGAAGACAACAATCTTCTTGATTACAATCAACACCAACTGATGAAAAGAGCACCAACTCTCATAACATGACCCAGCCTGGTTTTCTTAGCTCCAATTGAGAAGGGTTTGAGGATTCCAATCCTCAAGTGCAAAATTCTTCTTGCAAGCAATCATATGGCTCTACTACACAACCAACCTCTGCTCTGCACATCAATCTTTGCTCGTCACTTTGTTGGTCAACACTGCTCATCAATCTCTGGTCAATATGCTCAACACTGCTGCTAATCAATTCTGCTCATCATTGTTTCTCATCAATCTCTGGTCAATCTTCTCATCATTGTTGCTCAACACTGCTTCTCATCACAGTTGCTCATCACTGCTACTCAAGTATCTCTGCACATCAACTCTGCTCATCACTGCTAGTCATTCTTTTATGGTCATTAATATTGTTGGTCAAGCTGTTCAATCTGCTCGTGTACACATCATTATACACCTCATCATACACAATTACTAAACAAGTAATTATGTTCTGCTTTCACTGAACATAAGGCATGCATCGTCATGCATCATCATCAGAGGTATGCATCATCGTTATAGGGTATGCATCATCGTCATATGGTATGCATCCTCATCATCAAATATACATCATCATCATCTCAGTGTGCATCATCATGATCAAGTATACATCATAGTGTATAGGAGAGAATCATAACACTATGGTATGCATGTACATCATATTGTATAGGAGTGCATCAACATCGTAGAGTGTACATGCATTATCATCATAAAGTGTATCATATCATAGCATAAATGTCTTCAACATCATCATCATAGCATCCATAGTGACTTCAAATATATATACCAATATAGAGGCTCACATACTAAGATCAAAGATGAACTCTATCCATGAGAGACATGTGTCATCACAAGAGAAACCCATAAGCATGAACCATACCTTTTTGAATATAATAAGATGAAGAAACAGTAGAAAACCAATAGAATCTCTATATCATGTCATCACATAGCCCTCGTAACAAGATTTTCAATGAGCCAAGAATTTTGTAATCCTAATTGTGTATGAGAAAGTTATGCCAATTTTAGTGAAGATGCCCATAAATTTATCCTCCACAAAGTTTCACACTTTTCTCCAAGAGTTGTGGAAACACTGAGAGAATTGATGCTGAACAAATGAAATGTTTGCTATATTTTTGGAGTGTGAAAATTTGTTTAAATACAATTCAAGTGGACATATCTCATGTTGGCCGACTTGTCTTCAAAGGTAATAATTTTTATTAATTTGAATTTTATTTTTGACTTTAAACTTCTTACCACCTCAATGGTCAACCTTATGTACTTTTATTATTTTTCTTACCACCTCAATGGTCAACCTTATGTACTTTTATTATTTTTCTTACCACCTCAATGGTCAACCTTATGTACTTTTATTATTTTTCTTACCACCTCAATGGTCAACCCTTACCAAAGAATTGCATGTATTTTATTTGTCATATAATAGGGTGTCCACCACATAAGCCATATATATGACCAAGGATTTCAAACTTCTTTACCACCTCAAAGGTCAACCTTGTGTATTTTTATTATTTTTCTTTTAAAACATCCTTCAAAGTCAACCACATCATTTAAAATTCATGGGAGTGTGTCATCCACATCTTCATAGGGTTGCATCAAGCCACTAGGGCTTTTAATGGCATTCCATTTGTAAGGTGTCATCATGGGCTTCAAGCTTGTCACTAAATGCACCATCATCAAGCTAATATGTGTGTGGGTGCCTTAACCACATCAAGTGCAAGCAATGGGGATCAAGGTCTTCACAAGGTTCCATGACTTCATTAAGTCACCAAAGACCACATCATCATGCCATCTAACCATGTCAAGTGCAAGTAGTGGGATCCATGACCTTTGTAAGGGTATTAGGGTCTTCATCAGGGGTTCCATGGGCTTCTTCATCATACCATGGGTTCCATAGCCTGTCAAGGACCATACAAGGTCATCATCATCATATAAGAGATCCATGACCCCAATAAGGGTTGCAAGGTCACCAAACCACTAAGTGTGGGTCCAAGGAATTCATTAGGGATTCTTCAACAAGAAAGGGGCTTCATAAGCTTCTTCAACCACCTCAACCACACTAGGAGACCCCAAAGGGTCAAGATCCAACATGATATCACTTGTGGGGTAGCTTGGTCTTCTCTTGGGTTACCATGACACTTTCAGAGTATGAATGGCCACATAATGGGTCATTAATGCTTCTCCAACCCAATTAGGGATTCTCCATCGTATTACCAAGGCTTTGGTACCATCTTCAAGGTCTTCAACATCTTCATAAAGGTGGTGGATTCAAGATCCAACCTTGTGGGTACAAGGACATTGTCAACGGGGTACAAGGTGCTTCAAGGCACAAACCCACTCTGTAAGGGATCCAAGGCACTGTAAGGTACAAACCCACTCTGTAAGGGTCCAAGGCACTGCATGTGGAACTTGGTGGCATTAATGACATGTTGTGGGGCCACTACAAGTTCATGTTGGCATCAATGGAAATTTCATCAACAAAATTAACATGGTATCAGAGCCAACCTGAAAGAAGACATTGTGCAACAACTCATCCTGCAATCCAACAAGCTAGGTTTCACTATTTTGGGAACCTTCCTCCACAAATCAACCGAAAAAGAAGGTCCATTCAACTCACCCTATGAGGGTGCATCTTTCTATCGAAGCAGTTTTCAATTCCAAGTATTTTCATTTTTTTACCTACCACTACTACCGGAAGAAACTAGCTGGGCATTAGATTTTTCAAGGTACTATCCTCATATTCTAGAAAAGAAAGATACTATCTAGATCGCCATAGGGAGACACATCTTTTCCTTAACTCGGCTGTCCAAGTGATCTCAACTGAAAAATTAGGTTTTTGCAGTCAAACCCTTGGTCATCCTAAAGTTGGTTCAAGAAGCAGTCCTCAAACTGGTAAGTATTATTTCCTATCTTTCCATTTGAGGTTCTCATTCATTAAAGAAGACAAACAGTACGAACCTTGATGAAAATATTGAAGGAACAGAGAATTCAGAACACAAAAGTATAGAGTCATGCTCATTCTTGAAGAACATGACCTAGAAGGCTACATCAAAGAAGAGGTCAAGGAACCAGAGGGACATGAGGAAAAATACAAGCACAAGAAGGATATGATCAAATCCAAGAGGATCATAAATGACTCTATAAAGGATCATTTCATCCCCCAAGTGTCCTCAAATAATACTCCAAAAGGAAATGTTTGATGCATTAACCAGTCTGTTTGAAGGAAAGAACATCAACGAGAGAATGACCTTGAGAAACCTACTCAAGGGTCTGAAGATGCAAAAGGCAGAAACCATGTAGTCATACTTCTCCATAGTATCTCAAATAAAATAGAAGTTATAATCCATTGGTGACATGGTAGAAGAAGTTGAAGTAATTGTGATGACCACTATAAATGGTCTTCTAAGAAAATGGGATTCCTTCATAAAAGGAATATGTGCTAGAAGAAAGCTAACCAAGTTCGGCAAGCTATTGGAAGAATGTGTACAAGAAGAAGGAAGGTTGGCAAATAGAGAAGAAAAGTTAAATGAAGATGAAGATCAAACTCTAGTTGCTCATACAACGAATGAGATAAACAAAAGGAAGGATCAAGGATCTCCTACCAGAAGATCACAAGAACTCAAAAGAGGTAATAATGTTTAGAAGGATTACTCATCTTATGAATGTTACACATGTCATAAGCTAGGACATATCTCCAGACATTGTCCACTTAACAAAAACAAGTTCAAGAAGAAGAATCGAAAGTTCCATGCCTATGCAATCGAAGAGAATGAATCAGATGAAGAGAAGGCCAGAGAGAATGAAGAGTCCAATGAAGAATATGTCTTAATATCACCCCTCACCGGATCAACATCTCATGGAAGTGACACTTGGGTTATAGATAGTGGTGCTTCCAAACACACGACAGGCCACAAAGATTATCTCACATGCCTCACTCATAAAGACTATCCACATAAGGTGTAGCTTGGGGATGATTATCAATATCCTATCAAAGGAATGGGAGAATCCCCTTACAAGATAAAATCTGGTAACTCCATGAAGATGAAAGACGTCTTATATGTTCCAAGTTTAAAGAAGAATATTCCTTTTATATCAACTTTAGACAAGAAAGGTTTCAGAGTTGCCTTTGAATATGGTGAAGTTCTTATGTGGACAAAAGGAATAACTATAGATGATGCAGTTGTAATAGGTGTTGAAGAAGGAGGACTCTACAAACTAAAAGGGCATACAAATTCAACTTTCACGGCTAGTACCATCAGTCCATGTGAACTATGACATATAAGACTTGCTCATGTAAACTACAAAGCATTACCAATTGTGAGCAAGGTAATAACAAGTCTACCAGAAATCCAAATCAATCATGAAGGGGTATGCAAAAGATGTGCTCAAGGGAAGACTATCAAGAATCCGTTTCCTAGCAATAGCAGTAAAGCAAAAGGGATCTTAGATATTTTCCACTCAGATGTGTGCGGAACAATGTCAACTACTTCCTTAAGGGGGTATGTCTATTATGTTTCTTTTATTGATGACTATTCACGTAAGACTTGGATATATTTATTGAAAAGGAAAGATGAAGTATTTGAAAGATTCAAAGAGTTAAAAGCTCTTGTGGAGAATCTCTATGAAAATAAGATTATGATCTTAAGTTCATATAACGGAGGAGAGTTCACTTCAAATGAATTCAAGGACTTCTACAAAGAAGGTAGAATTAAGAGGGAGCTTACTACACCCTACAATCCTAAACAAAATGGAGTAGCAAAAATGAAGAATAGATCTATCATGGAAGTAGTCAAAGCCATGATCCATGATTAAGATCTACCCATGCATTTATGGGTTGAAACAGTAAAGACCACATTCTATGTTCAGAACAAATTATCCCACAGTGCGCTTGAAAACAAAACTCTAGAGGAGATGTTTATTAGTGTGAAGCTTGAAGTTAGCCACCTGAAGATATTTGGTTTTTCTGTTTACCTACATGTTCCCAAAGAGAAAAGATCAAAGTTGGACCCATAAAGAAAGAAGAGAATATTTGTCGGATATAGTGATCAGTCAAAAGTATACATAATCTATATTCCAGGTTTCTGCCAAATTGAGGTTAGACGAAATATCACATATGATGAAGATGCAACTTTCAACAAATCCAAAAAGACCAATACAAATGAAGTTTATGAAGAAGAGAAAGAAGCTCCCATAATTGTAGAGGCCAATAAACCACCAGTTAGAGAAGAACCTATACCAAAAGATCATGACATGGAAGAACCTCGAGAACCTATAGAGACACCTCATGAGATGATTTCAACAAGGAAAAGACAAGCTTGGGCTCGTGATATAATTCATGAAGCAGAAAGATATGGTGCACCAGAAGGAAGGAAGAGACCAAGACTCCACTCCAACTATGTAGCATTAATGTGTAACCTTGTTGATGAAGAACATATATGTTTTCAAGAAGCCTCAAAGAAGAAGGAATGGATGGATACCAAGAATATAAATCTATCTTAAAGAATGATGTTTGGGAAGTAGTGCCAAGATCAAAGGACAAATCAGTGGTCTCTTCAAAATCGATTTTTAAGACAAAGCATTTAGCTGATGGTAGTATTGAAAAGTTCAAAGCAATATTTGTAACACGAGGATTCTCTCAGAAGGAAGGGATTGATTATGAAGAGACTTTTGCACCAGTATCCAAATATACCTCAATTAAAACCATTATTGCTTTGGATTCCAAGATGAAATGGAAGTTACATGAAATGGATGTAAATACAACCTTTCTAAACAGTGGCATAGAAGATGAAGTGTATATTGAACAAACTCCAGGTTTTGAGACACATGTGTGCCAACTAACGAAAGCATTATATGGATTAAAGCAAGCACCTAGAGCATGGTACAAAAGAATTGATGGCTTCCTGATGAGCTTAGGATTTACAAAAAGTAAATCAGATTCCAACCTTTACTATAAGGTTGAAGATCACGGGATCATGATATTACTATTGTATGTAGATTATTTATTTTTGACAAAAAAGGAGAAGCTCATCAGTGGATGTAAGAAGAAGCTTGCGAAATTTTTTGAAATGAAAGACCTTGGCATGATGCATTACTTCATAGGTCTCGAAGTATGGCAGTTCCCAGAAGAGATTTTCCTAAACCAAGGAAAATACACAATTGAGATCCTAAAGAGATATGGGATGTTGGATTGTAAGGAAATGAACACTTCGATTGTAACAAACCTAAAGCTTCTGAACTATGACTCTTCAGAAAGAATAGATGTCACACTATATAGACAGATTATCGACTCACTGATGTACTTGACAAATACAGGACCATATTTATGTTTTGTTGTAAACACCTTGAGTCAGTATATGGTGGAACCCATACATGTTCACTTAGTTGCAACAAAACATGTGATGAGGTACCTAAATGCTACATTGGATTGTGGTCTCTCATATGCAGCTGATCGTGAGTTCAAATTATGTGTCTACACTGATTCAGATTGGGTAGGAAGTATTGAAGATAGAAAGAGCACTTCAGGATGTAGCTTTAGTTTGGGATCAGGTGTGATCTCATGGATTAGTATAAAGCATACCAATGTTGCACTCAGTACAACAGACATTGAATACATTGCAACATGTTTAGCCTGTAGTGAAGTAGTATGTCTTCGCAAGTTATTTACAAGATTGTTTGATACTGAGATGGATGCAGCTAATATCTATTATGACAACCAAAGTTGCATCAAGTTAACAGAGAACCGAATGTTCCATGATAAGTCAAAGCACATAGAGATAAAGTATCATTACATCCAGGATATGGTGCAGAGAGGAGCCATAAAGCTCTAGTATGTTCCTATAAAGGAACAAGTTACATATGTGTTAACTAAGCCTCTATCTCGTGTGAAGTTTGAATATTTTAGAGACAAGCTTCGTGTATTCCGAAAAGACCTCCCTCGAAAGAGGGAGTGACGATGAGATTGTTATTGATTATGTGATGGAATCTCAGTCCAGATGTGATGGAAGTGCAAAGTTGAGTGCCTATAGATATCGTTGTTTTCCCGCATTCATTTGCGGACGTTGTAGTCCTACATTCATTTGCAGACGTTGTGGTCCTGCATTCATTTGTGGACGTTTTGGTCATGCATTCATTTGCGGACGTTGTGGTCCTAGACTAATTTGCAGACGTTGTAGTCCTGCATTCATTTGCGGACGTTGTGGTCTTGCATTCATTTGTGGATGTTGTGGTCCTGCATTAATTTGCAGACATTGTGGTTCTGCATTCATCTGTGGATGTCGTGGTTTGACATTCATTTGCATACATTGTGGTATTGCATTCATTTGCGGTAGTTGTGGTCTTGCATTCATTTGCGGAAGTTGTGGTCCTGCATTCATTTGCGGACGATGAGATTCTAGCATTCTTGATGTTGTGGGTGATTCCGCATTAATTTGTGATGTTGTGTTGTGGTTGTATGTGTAGCATTGAAGGTAATGCTCAAGATGAGGATGCCTAAGATGATGTGATGTGATGGCTCACAATGATGTGACGAGATGGGATGCTCATGATGATGTGACGAGATATGATGCTTGTGATGATGCGATGAGTTGTGATGGTCATGATCATGCAACAAGATGTGATGCTCGTGATGATGCGACGAGAAGTGATGCTCATGATGATGCAACGAGATGTGATGCTCATGATGATGCGACGAGATGCGATGCTCATGATGATGTGACGAGATGTTATACTCACGATGATGCAAGGAGATGTGATGCTTCATGATGAAAATATTCCACAGACGATGATGATGTTGATGTAATTGTGAAAAAACTTATTGTGACATATATACTTACCAGTTAGTTGTACATATGTATTGTTGTGTCATAGAATACCTTTCTTGTTAAGAGGGAGTGTTAAAGAAATGTAACTGTAGAAGATATTATATTTTGTATTATTATTATTATTTACCCCTTCTAGAGATGTTGTTCCTCTGATTATGGATGTCATTGATGTATTTGGTCATGTAAAGTCTCGAGGTAAAACCTCTGTTGTAAGTCGGGTCAGTAGTACCCACAAGAGTATTATTAAAATGTATTTTTGAGTCTTCTAAGGCAAGTCATCCTTGACAGCAAGGAGAAAATGGGCCTGTTGGGTTATTAGGTCTCTTAGATGATTAGTATAAATAGGAGAGGTGCCTCCCTCATTTGGACAAGTTGTGCACTCAAGCAAGTTCGCTAGAGAGAGGAGAAACAATCAATTTGAGGAGAAGGAAGTTGTATAGTCTTATTTCTTAGGTCTTGCACTGTAGTTGGTTGAAGTCTATATCTAGGAAGTTTTGTTGGGTTTTATTCCTCATGAGGGTTTCCCAGGATAAACCTTTGTGTTCTCTTTTTTGTCGTGCTTGTTGTTCTTTCAGTGATCCTTTGTTTTTGACATAACATATTTGAAAATAAAACTTAACACGATAAATCAAAGGTTTGATGTTTCTATTATCATAAGAAGGGCCATTATGCAAGAGAGTGCCATTAACATAAAAATAATCAATGGGAGTTTCATGCAACCATGACAATAGAAGAAGATGATCCTACTTAGAAGAAAGCATCGAAGGAAAATGATGATGGCCATCGGAAGGAATATTTCCTTTACTGCAGAGAGAGCATTTGCTCCAGTTTTCATGGGACACTAATTCCTCATGCATAGATTCACTACCTATTTCATGTGCTCAAATTTGTAGAGTTAAAATTGCAGTGAATAAAGAGGATTGAGATCCAAGGACTCTGGAAATCTCCGCAAGGATGTAGAGATCAAGAGGGAGCCCACACAAAACAATAAAATATAAGTTTTTGTAGTTTGATTATCATATGCTTTTATAAATCACATCTAAAGGGTTTTGAATGTGTTTCATTACATTTATTTAGAGATATGTATTCTTGGTATAAAGAATGATGTTATGGTATAACATGATTAAAGCATATATTATAATCTGCATTTTATTGGCATATAATAAATCTCATGAAAGTACATTAATTAAAGAAGAATATAGGGTTTCATAAACATTACATGAGATATGAATGGGGTTATGCCGAAACATTAATTAATATGCGTACATAACCATGTGAACCATTGAAATTGCATTGAAGTATGCATGTGATTAAATTTCATGAGATATGGTTATACTGAAACATTGGTTAAAATGTTTGCAAGTCTGTGTGAGATTATTGTCATTGTATTGAAATGACTGGATGATGCAAGGTTGCTAATAACTTGACTAAATTTGGCTTGTAGGGAAAGATAATATGCTATGGCCTACAAGCAGAGAATGACATGCATTGAATAAAAAGTCATAATTCCAATGGAATATCCTGAAAAAAAGCAGGATGATGTGAAGCGAGAAGCTTCTAGGAGCAGATCAGGAGGTTCCAAAGTTTTATGGAAGAAGCCTCCAACAATATTTATCTAGAATATAAAGCCCTAATCTGGATGAGAAGACTCTTGAAGGTAATTTATTTATCCTAGTTACATTCATGTATGTGTTAGACATAGAGGAGCATGAGTCTCCGTGATGGACGACCCAGATTATGATTCTCACATCCAGATGTTGAGAAGGTGAAGCTAGATTTGTTAGCTCATGAAAAACTAGTGTAATTAATTAATTAACCTCTTGATATGTGGAGACCTACACGGTTCTCATATTAAAAAGGAATTTGTATTTAATAATCTCAGATGATTCCTGAGATCAGAGGTGTGGCTGTGCCTATATAATATTTTCCTCAATTGAAGAAAATGTTCAGTAGAGTTCCTGAAAGGATTTAAGTCAATGGATTATAAGTCCATGGCCACACATATGAAGATGAATCATATTCATATTCATATTTGAAGGATCTTACAAGTTGTTGAGATGATCCTAGATATACTTAGTTAGCACTAGGAGAAAATGTATGCTTTGCAATCAATACATAGTCATGTACAACAAAACATGTGTTGTGGTACCTACTTGGTACGAGTGAATGTGTATTCAGATATGTATTGGTTAGCAAAGTAAAGCCTCAAGGATATATGGATTCTGACTAGTGCAACGATCAGGAAAGATCACATCAAAGATGTTGCTCTAGATAGAGCATATTGTAAAGTAATAAAGCTTCAAGAGGTTCCTAGTTAGTTATATCTGATACATGGTGTAGAAAGGACTAGTACAACTCCAACACATATCCACAGATGAGCATAATTGGCAACATACTTACTAAGCCTCTGTCCAGGACAAGCTTGATGTAATACAAAAAGACCCCTCTAGTTGAAGAGGGAGCATTGATGTGTCTCCATAGGTAGTAGCAAATAAAGTCCCCACCTAATTAGTCTTATGGGATATGACTCAGGAGTTCTCCCCACTAGTAAGACATGAAGTGATACATGGCTCAGACACTAGTTATCCATACAGGTGTATATGACTCGATCTAGCTATGTAGTTGTACATGAATATGTTAAAGTCATGCAACATATAAGCCACTAAGTTGACATTGCTATGATAAGTCATTGTATTTGACTCACACAACCAGGGGCTGTAGAATCTCTTGTGGAGTGAGTCCACATGAGCATATACATAGTCAATGTCCCAAAGACTATCAGATACTCGATAATAGTTATAGTATGGACTGCCGAGGAATAATCAAACCTCTTGGAGAACATCGCAGGGAATGGAAAACTCATAGAGAACTTCTCAAGATAGTAGAAGATTCTAATAAGTCAATGCTAAAGATTTACATATGCAAGATTTTCTTGTTGTAAAGAAAATTACACATTTTTTATGTGTTGTAAAAGTTTGTCATGATGGATTGAAAATTTATAGTTTCTAGTTTAGGGAAACTACATTATGGATAAGATCCAATAGATGCTACCATGAATAAGTAGCTTATTGGTCTCTTAATGTGGAGTAGAACTGTTGTATTTTATACTCACTGTTAAGCATATGCTTAGGTACCTTTGAGGTACATTTGTGGCTAGTACTACAAAAGCAAAAGTTTATTGTGGATAGTACTACCTACCGATCAGAGTAGCGTAGGAAGTTACTTGCTGGGGTTAAAAGCTTGAATCTATAACTTTCCAAAAACCTTGTGTTTTGTGATAAAACACATTGAGATGAAGTTTCACTTCATCGTAGACATGGTCTAGTAAGGTAAGACAATACATTTCTACTAAAAAGAAGATTGCAAGAATGCATATGTGTTATCAAAGCCTCTGTCTGTGACGAAGTATAGGTGCTTCCAAGACAAGCTTGGTATGGTAGAGAATGCTTCCCTCGTTGAGAGAGAGTGTTAAATGTACAACATCAGGAGTCATTCTCCAAGCCAATACTCGTGCAACCAAGATTGGACCTCATGTGTATTGAGGTAGAGAGACTAAGTTGGAGTCAATAACTTGGAGTAGATCCATTATGGTGAACCTAAGGATGACTAAGGACTTGTGAGAAATATCAAGTCCTATATCCTCATATGATTGAGGTGGTGATGTTGTGAAGTCTTGTGAGTAATATCAAGACTATAGACTTGTGGGTAATATCAAGTCAATGATTCTCATAGAAGGTACTATATGAGGTGGATCTCTAGTTATAAAGGTCGACTTGTGAGTAATATCAAGTCATGATTCTCATGCATTCACCCAGAGAGTGGGTACCCATTGAGGTGGGCCTCTTGTTATAGAGGTGAAATGCTTTACACGTTAAAGCATATATGTTATGTGACATATTACCAACCATAGTCATCCGAGATGGATAAAGCTATTAAGTCTCCTCTAGAGACTGATCACCTCTAGAGTGAATTACTTTAGCACGTGACTATATGGTCCGAGAGTAATATAATATGATCATAACATGTGACAATTCTACTAAGTATAATATGATTAATGTTAACACATAGACCATGCATTTTTTAAGAGTTTGGGTGCCAAATGACGAGTGATCATGCTCATATGCTGATGAACAATGAACTTAAGGGATGGCTGAATACACCTCCTTCCCCCCTTTTTCAAGTATTTAACCTTGGCAAAGGTGACTGCATTGGTTTGCTTGGGCATTGACGACCTTGATTTGATCTCAATAGACATGATAACATTTCACATCATTTAACGTCTTTAATATTTATAGAATGCACACCATGATTCTTCTTAGGTGGATCTAAGGCTTCTTTCATGAAGATGTCTGATGGTGATCATGGAGTCTCCTATAAGTGTTAAGGTTTAGTTCCTTTTGAGTTCAGTGTATGAAGTCCCTTCCATAGTGCTAACATATTTTCCTAATTGCCACACCTAACCCCATGTGAAAAAATGCTCCTCATTTCCCTTGTGGTCATAAAAAAATAATTTTTTTTTATCTTATACAAAATGAGCTTATTTAATAAAAATGAAAAGTAATCCCTTTTATTATTGAAAACATTAACTTAATAGCAAAATTTAATCCTTAAAATTTATCATCTCTACTAATAACACAAGTCTATACTATTAAGAAAAATAAAATTGGTCAAAATATCCTTTTAGTCAACTCGTTCATGTGTTTAAAGTTAAATTTGTAGTTTTATATTATTATTTATTTTGGTAAATGTATTTGTTGAAAGTAGTTTGGGGAAGATTTCCTAATTAGTCAATAGTTTTTTTTATAGAAGGAAATGAATTAATAATTAAAACTTAAAAGATATTTACGCCGTAAGGCGTTTAACAAATGGGAGTCGACTCCCCCAGTTAATGTTTTTTTTTCCCTAGCCGTAGGATGCTTTCGTCCGACGATTGGGGTCATCTAGCTCCTTCATTCCTGATTTATGTTCATCTCTTCATCTACCTTCTGACTGAAAAACAGCTGTATCTCATCTGCTACCTTCTGACTGAAAAACAGCTGTATCTGTCCTTCATCTGCCGTCCCTTCATCAGAGCTTCCGTCCCTTCATCAGAGCTTCTTTCGCTGCGGAGAGGCTTCATGTATGGAGATCGCATTTCTGTCAGTTGAGATCACATTTCTGTCACTTGAAAATATTGTCCATTATCTAGAGTGCATCATAACTATTGATTGAAAGCGTGCTAAAGAAATCTTACGATCTCCAATCCTGAAAGGATTGACAAGATTGGCCATTTAAATTTGCAGCACTCCCTCTCTTATAGGCAAGATAAATACTTATCCGAGCATTTATAAAAATGCACCAACCTGCCAACCTGCATTGAATGTGAATGTAATGTAAGGTAGACCGATAGACAATTTTTAAATCAGTTTCTCCTGCTTACTATATATTCATCATTGGATGTTGAATCTGGCCATCACTCAACATATGCATATGCCAGTCTTCTGAGGTAATACTCTCCAGTCGACCCGATCCTAGCTATGTTGTATTTCTTCCAGCCATTCATTCTATATATAACTAGCATAACTAGCATAAGTAGCATGTGATGTTGTGATGTTGTTGGTGCAAGAACAGAAAATGCGACTGTAACAACACGGAAAAACTTCAGACAAATTTTATTGAAGTCATTAACCTGGAAAGGTCTACTAAAGAATTAGAGGAAGCACTGTTATCAGGTATTTTTTCATCTTCCTGTAAATGTACAGTAGGATTGATTCACGTATCCTTCCCTGTTCATCGACTGCTTCAGCTTAAAGTATGAATGCTTCTTCAGCTTAAAGTATGGATTCATAGAATCTTCAATACAATTCTGCACAGGAGTAGAAGGCTCATATCTGAACAAACATTTAGACACAACAGTTAACTTATAATTTTAATGCAATAACTTATAATAAACAATCCTTATATCATGGCGAAAAACAAATAAACCAAGCCCTCTTTGTCTGTTCACCGAGTGACAAATTGACTTTCTGTCTGTTCACCCTGTCACAAATTGATTAACAATGGTAAAAAATGCAGGAAACTGAACAATTTCCTATCAACCACATTTTAACATGAAGTTTCTCCTCGTACACCCAAGCTAATTTACTAAATTCTGAAGTGTTGTTTTATAGAATGGTATGAAACAGTTCAATTATACCTCATCCTCTGGACCAGCTTAGCTTAGCTTAGGAGACTCGTTCTGCCTCAAGCCCTTCAGGCGGCCATATGCTTGAATAAATTCCAAGACTTTCTCAACTGAGTCTCGTGTCCCACATATACTTTTGTTGATGCCTTCCGGTGCCAGATTTATGCCTCCTGAGACACGCTGAACCTGAATCTGGGGGAAGGAGAGGCTACGCCCTTGCCCGAATCTGTTAAAATAACAAAGAAAAACAAAAAGACGGATGGAAGGTCGGCCCTGGAAAATAAATACACTGTTCTAGAACACAATGGTATGAAACAATTCAATTATACCTCATCCTCTAGACCAGCTTAGCTTAGCTTAGGAGACTCATTCTGCCTCAAGCCCTTCAGGCGGCCATCTGCTTGAATAAATTCCAAGACTTTCTCAACTGAGTCTCGTGTCCCACATATACTTCCGTTGATGCCTTCCGGTGCCAGATTTATGCCTCTTGAGACACGCTGAACTGGAATCTGGGGGAAGGAGAGGCTACGCCCTTGCCCGAATCTATTAAAATAACAGAGAAAAATAAAAAGAGGGATGGAAGGTCGGCCCTGGAAAATAAATACACTGTTCTAGAACACAATGGTAGGGTTTCACATGCCACCTGGTCTGCATGCAGTATGGGCATGCATGTGTATATTTAGGTGGCCTATGAGTATGTAAATGTGTGCAACAATGGATAGTGTTTAGCATGCCACCTGGGGCTGCATGCAGGTGTGTACCACGAGTTTTCGTAGATGGCAGTCGGGAGAAGGGAAGGGGTAAGCTCATTGTCCTCCAAAATTAGTCAAATAAAGCCCATAAACTTACATAGAATGAAACTGGATAATAACCCTGTATTGGGGAAAAAAACAAGCCAAAGTGGCTGCCAGAGAATGACGAAGATTGAATAGCATAAATCTCTTAGCCGATTCAAAAATAATAATAAATAAATCATTTCTTAAGGGTGGAGGCTGAGAGAGCCATAAGGGTTCGACCGTTTTACCACTGGCGTCCCCAAAGCCACGACTCCGTGTAGAAAACCGTATATGCATAAAGGGAAATGAAACCCACCATACAAGTGCTGAGGTGACCACGAGCAAGTTGCGCATGAGAGGACGAGTAAAAATACCTTCGCCTAACACCTCCACGGAGTTCAAGCTGATTTAGCGATGGCGGTTGCACTAAGTTGCAGAACTCCTGTCAGTAAAGAAAGTAAACATTTAGGGGCAAACAATGTCTCAATTAGGTCGGTGAAAACGAGCATGCTGTCTTAACCGGGTGGGGAGACTAGGCACGTGGCCGTAATTCCATGCCCGAGTGATTTAGGGTTAGTGCTTGTTCTCTTCTTTGCAGTATTCAAAGCGTTTATAGTACACTGCTTCCGAGAGTTATTTTTCACCGTCCAATAGTTCTAGGTCGCACAACAAGGTGACGCAGTATCAGAAGGGGTTGAGTTCTTGTGAGCCTTAAAAGTCCCCTAAGCCTTTCAATTCACTTGCTTTCAAGCCTGCTTGTGAGTAGTAATCCCGTAATTGTTATGAGCATAGAGATGTAACAACCGTATTCAATGATATCGAATTTGCATGGTATCTTTCACGTATATGAATATGGCTAATCAAATATGCCATGCCAACCCAATCTACTACCATCTTGCAACTCTAACAACTAACCATGCAGGAAACACTGTATCGAAGGTGTTGGTTTATCCTAATTCTTCAGCGCATCCACCTGTCCGCTTCGTGAAGATACATGTTGGTCAGCGCTCCGATTTTGGAATCCTTCTTATTTTCAGTTAGTTCCATCCTTTAATATACCCCTGCGCAATCTCCCTTTTCGGTAGAGAGTCGAAGCAGCGTGTTAGGGCCGCATTCCTTATTGTCTTCACTCCTTTTGAATTCCAAAGGCACTCCATTCAGACCGAACCATTAGCCATTTGTCCTTGCCTGGTCTGAATCCGTGAGAATACTTCAGAAACCTTCTTTGCGCAATAGCATAATTACTTGTGCTAAACTCTGACAAATTACTTAATAGTTTATTGACTGCATCTAGAATCAACCTGACAATTCCAGGGACCAGAACAACAGGATCCAACTCAGAGTTCACAACTCTTGATTTAGAGCCGTGCTCGAACCAGGAAAATTTAGAAATTTTGCTAAAAAGATTTTTAATTTAACAATTATAACTTTTTTCACGTATGAGTGATACACAGAGGTGGAAAACCGTATGAGTGAGAGCCACGGATATCATAAAGCTTCTAAGTTTATCACACGACAGGCCCTTCAAGCTATAGGTATGCAGATATTTGGAATGGTACGCAGGTCTGGAGTATAGCATAGGTATATACGCTGAGGTATAGGATTGCACGCAGCAATGCGTTATCCAGTAATTGGTTACACAGCTAAGGATTACACGCAGAGATGGAGGCAGTGATGTAGTGCGTGAAGAGCAGAACGCAGCAAGCAGGGGTAGCACAAATTATGCCAGGAACAGATCATGGAGTTAAATCAAAATGTTAGGGCTCTTATCTTTATATATATATATATATATATAATGGACAGAATGGACCCCGCTGATCGAGAAATCAGATTTTATTTTCTTTCTTATAAAAGTTTTATATGTATACGCCAAAGCTAAAAACTTTTTTCTCAAGTGTTGCCAAAGTATATGAAGATTCTTATGTCACGTTCGATGGTGATATGATATCTTTCAACTAAGCTTTCATGCTAAGTGATATAGTCCAAAAAATACAATTCCAGTTCTAGGATTAAGTGGGCCCCAAAGAAGGATGGCCTTACAACATCAAGAAGAGGCCAGAGCAACATGGAAGCATAAGTATGAAATTGGTACGCTGTCTAGTTTTGATTGCCCACAAGATGCCAAATGATAGAATAGTGGGTAGTGAGGTTTAAGTTAGTCTCATAATCTACATTTTCAACTTTAAAATATCAGCTTTTGTAATATGTTTTAATATGATATAAAAATAGATTGTAATATTTAAACTTAGCTTATAGATTATTGTTTTGGGGTTTATGACTTAATTTGATATTGGTTTTTACTCTTAAATGATATATGTTTTGACATACTCTCCGTTTTTAATTGGGAAAATCAAAAAATTTGAAAATTGAGTTTTCGGATATTTTTAAAAGTGAAAATATAATATATAAGGATATGTTTTAATATTATTTACAAAATGAAATTGGATTTTATAGAAATAGTTTTTAAATTAGTTTAAAGTTTAGGTATAACTTTTAGTTAATAAAGTTGTATGTTGTTTAATGAGTTAACAAAATGTAATGATAAAATAACTACTTGGTTAATGACATAAAAATATGATGATTTATAGTCTATCATTTATATGGGTTCAATTTATTTATTTATTTGTTCACAGGTCTTTAAGTAAACCAATAAACTTAATTTGGTATAAAAGCTATAATGAAGAGGTCTTCTCTATGTATAATTTACTATGTTTATAAACATCCCCTTGATTTGCTTGCAACACGGCGTTCTTTTATTGCACCCTAGGTACAATTGCTAGTTTTATTAAAATTGGAAATTTAGCCCCATTTAAAAATATTCACGAGTTATTTTATGTGTGGTCTGGTGTTCATTAAACAACGGCGCTGACGAATAACGTCGATGGTTTTCCTACCTCTCGGTCGACAACTTAGATGGACAGGTTTTTAAAGGAAGGCATACGTTAAAATTTGGTTAAAGTTGATCAGAACACATTAATCAAAACCCTAAAGATTAATAGCGCGGAGCAGAGGTTTGGTATTTGCAGGCTTCAACTTGTAGATGTTTTCACTGTGACCGTGATAAAGCTAAAAATGGCATCGGAGAGTTCAGAGAGCAGCAATCCTGCTCAAAGTGCAGATGGGAGCACATTTGAAACCATAAAAAATGGCGTCGAGGGCATTACAATTGGTGCCGAAGGCACTAAACACGATCGGAAGGAAGCCGAATCCGCTGAAAATATCTTGGATCCTCAAGACGGCAAGGCTTTGAGCAAGAAGGCTGCAAAGAAGGAAGCTGCGAAGGCAGAAAGGTTGCAGAAACGTCAGATGGCCGCGGCCGCGGCTTCTGCCGCAGTCCTGGAGGAATCCGATCCCTTGGCTGGAAACTACGGCGACCTGCCATTAGAAGCCGTTCAATCGAAAGAAATTAGTGGCCGGAAATGGACCACAGTAAGCTGTTTAACGGATGAAGTTAAAGACCAGCAGGTATTGGTTAGAGGTCGTGCACATGCTATTCGAGGAGTTAGTAATAAGATGGCGTTTTTGGTGGTGAGGGAGGCAGGGTATACTGTACAGTGTGTACTGAATGTAAATCCTGGGGTTGTAAGCAAAGGAATGGTTAAATTTGTGACCAGCTTGAGCAAAGAGTCCATTGTTGACGTGGAAGGGATCGTGACCGCGCCTGGTATTGCCATTACGGGCGCATCTCAACAGGTTTAGCTGCTTACTTTTTCGTTCCGGTACTGTATATTATTTGCATCGTTTGGCATCGTGCAACTTCGTCTATTGCAGTCTCATTTTTTCCTACAAACGAAAAGTTAATTCTTACAGCAGAGACAGTAGGAATTTGCAGACTAGATGATAAAAAAACACTATTTGCTTTACGATTTAAAATTTCAGATTTTTTTTCTTGCAAATTATAGTAAGTAAAGCAACAGCCTCGCAATGGTAGACATAGACATATTTTTTGCAATGACAGTTATGTGGCTGATCCTCAATTACAAAGCCTGGCGAGGTTCATGGGCCGCCAATTTCTTCTATGACTTCCATCTAGTCTTGAATAAACTAGACTAGACTAGTCTGGCGAGATTGTGATTTGAACCTGGGTTATCATGTTATCATTACGGCAAGGCCCCCAACTTGCAGCTAGACCACAACCCGACGGATCCGACGGATGCATTGATAGACATAGTGACCATGTTTGAAAATTTTGGTAAGTTTGACAGCGCAAGGTTCGGAAAGGTTCTGGCTTCCAACTTTTTTTTTGTCAAGGCTGGAAAGTATGGAACATTTTTTTTCAAGGAAAACCTTGTGGAATATCCCCCATTTTCTCAGAATATCTAGATGGATGATTGCTCAACTGCCAGCCACAATAGCAGCTGGTAATCCTGAGGGCTTTTACTGGGGTTGAACCTGTGACCTATGGCCTCCAGGTCGGCATTGGGCAACATGCCTTGGGAAATATGGAACATATAAATTATAAAATTATACTTCAATTTATAGAACTTACACAGAAATTCATATACTCACAGAAAAGTATATTGGTAAGGATGGCAGCGAAAGCTTTGGAAAAGTTCTGGATTCCATTTTCCTTTGTTAAGGTTGGGAAATGGGGAACATTCAAAATTATACAAATCACACATATTACTCAGAAATTCAAATAACCACAGGAAAATACATAAACATACATGAAACAGTGAAGAACATGACAGTGGGAGCCAGGAGGCCTTAAAATTCTTTTTGCATTTTTAAGATGAAAGCTTTAGAGGTTTGGTCCGGACTGGTTTGGCTGGTCTAAAGGGCTTAGGATATTTCCAAAGTCCAAACCTGGTAACTATGCTGATAAATAAAGGAACATGATTTACTCTCTTGTGCAGCAATAGGTTAACTAATTCTGCTTTGCAGAAGTACTGAAAGGGCTGCGCCATGCTGCCATCACCAAATAGAATAAAAGAATTTGTTTTCACGTACAAAGGGTCACTATGCTTTGGCTTTTAAATTAGTTTTGAATGATTTTATTTTGTGAAAATAGTTAGATTTCACATACTAATGGCGTTTATGCTAAGTTTTGATTTTCCTTGGCCACAAGTTGTAACTTGTACCTTCTTAGTTAAAAAAAATGTACATTCTGAAGATGCTTGTATGAACAGCATTTACACAAAACGCCAGAGTGCTTGCCAATGACTGTATAGCTTGAGTTCTAAATAACACTAAGTTGCATACATTTTAGCTTGAGTTCTAAATAACACGAAACTGCATACATTTTAGCTTGAGCTTGAATAAAGGGGATTATAAAATCCAACAACAAAGAACTAATGCAGGGTTCCACCTGTTAAGACCAACAAATCATTAGAGCAGTTCAAGACTGCAGTCTTTCCCACATAAACTATGCAAACTATGCTTCATATTACATAACCCATGCAAGGGGAGATACACCGATGTCATAAAGTCTGATAACAGTTCAAAAACAGGAAGAAACCTAGCCCCCCTACCCCCCCAACTGGCCAGGAACTAGGGTCCCAGATCTAACTAAGAGCCCTGGGATTGCTTACTGCTGGGGTTTTGTGTCAGATGCTGCTCAAACCACAGATTCCGTCCCTCTTATCGTCCCCTTCATGTCAAGTCGCCAAGCAGAAAACCCTTTGCCTCTGAGCAGTGTCACTGAGCTGAAACCATACAACCCTTTGTGCCACCACTTCTGCAGGGACCAAAGGAAAGTCAAACTGCCACTACCTCGTCATTGAAGGAAATTCAAAATGAGTAAACTAGCTCAATGCCTGAATACCCTTTGTTGAAAATGCTTCCATCCACCTGCTCCCAAAACATAAACACACACTATTCTCCAGATTTGTTGCACGTCTGGATCCATCAGTTCTACGCATCTTATGCTTAGGTTGTAAAAATAAGTGTTGATTTTTTTTGTTCCATATTAAGACAATTTGTTCTCAGATACTGAGGACCATTATGGTTAGGCCGTTAATATAAGTTCTGAATAAAATTTTCAACCTTTCATTTTGCACAGAATAAAATAACATAAGATAAATTTATTATTTTCCAATGAGTGACCATAAATAGGTCAAAACTTAAAAGGATTGCTAAGTACATCAAAAACAATACACAGTGTTAGTGAGAATGCATCTCCTATAAATGGCTACCTACTACTCTAGGATTAAAGACCTAGATACTAAAGTCTAACATCATCTAAGATTACAATGTAGGATAAAGTGTCAATTATAATTGATTAATAGCAGTTACTGTACCTATTGATGTATTTCTAGATAATTTAGTTGTAATTTCTGTATGCATGTTAAAGTTTCAAGAATTAGCTGGTCTGAATCTGCACACATAATTCATAAATTAAATTTCAACTAACTTTAACTAATAGTTGTTAATTGTACCATTGTATGTATTTCTTGATGGTTTATTCAAAGTATTTGTAATTGCTGTATGTTAGTTTGGGAAAACTACCCTACCGTAGAATTATCTGGTACAAATCTGGACACTTAATTTATAAAGGAAGTAATAAGTTACTTAAGGAAGATACAGAAATCTGTGACAGTGGTCACATTTAGTTGAATTTATCCTTAAGCAGGGTAAAACTCTGTGTGAAACAAAAGTAATTACATTTTGGAACTTATTTCGTTGTTGTTAGCACACAAATGTGCCTACCAACACTAAACTCTGTTAATAAATTTAATTGGTGTATATGTTAAATTTGACTAAAGTGGACTAATTTTGATCTAATTCAGCTAGCACACAAATTACTTGACAGAAAATGCTTTCTATGCCAGAGAAAATTGGTCAGTGAAAAATGATTATCATCCTGCTTGGGAGGAATTTAATTTATATAATTTTGATGGAAATTGTTTAGAAGCAAGTTTTGTAATGCTTTGCCCTGTACTAAAATGATTCATAGATCAAATATAGAAATATTCAAATACGCTTTTACATGGGTTTGACTACTTGTAAAGTTAAAATATCTGAACAGAGAGCAAGGGAAGGAAGTATAAACAAACTCAACTTCTAGTAGAGGTCAATATATGTATTCATATTTAAACAACTAGGACCATTTTATATATTTATTGGTGACATGGGGGACATAGAATCCTGATTGCCTTGCCAACCTTGGGTAGGCTTGCATCAATTGAGATTAGAGACATAATGCCATATCCTTGATGGATCATGGAAGTGAATTTGTCAACTGTTTCTTTTAGGAGGTTGAGATTGAAGAGATATTTATCTTTCAATCTTTCAATTACAATGAGATTAGAGGCAGATATTTTGGTCATTTTAGGGATTTGAGCACTCATTGATTATTTTTCTTAGTCACTCAGACTAGGAGTGCTTGCTGTTGGTTGTTAGAGAGTTAGTTATATCTAGGTGTTGCTCATTTAGGAGATTTTCAAGGTCTACTAGATGGATCACATCATTTTTTCAATGGATTCTACTTAGTACTAGTTTGAAGGATACATCAATGTTGCGGGTCTTCAAGGTTGGGTCTATTAGGCATTTCCCTTTTTCTTCTATACTTGTAGCCACTGACTTATGATGGTTCTTCTTCTCTATGAGGCACTTATCTTTGTCAAACTCAAGCTTGAAGCATTGTTTTGTGATCTAGCCCATCAGAACCAGATTTTTCAGTTGTCTTTGTTGCATAGAGTTGAGAAGTCCAATTTGTCTTATCCCCTGCATACGAATTTGATATATCTTTAGCTGGTAGTGTTTTGCAAACCTTTCCAAAAGAAATTGAACTGCAAGCAAGAAAATGTATGAGGGGTGTGCTTGTGGGTGAACTTCAAGCGAATAAATGCGTGGAAGTCATGCTTTCATGTGAATCACAAGCAATATAACATAGGGAGAACAACACACAGGTGTCAAGGAGAGATTTTGTTACAACATGCATTTGGACTTACATAGAATACTGATGTTTGTAATTTTAACATGTTTAATGCTATGTCACAGGGTTTGGCGAATTTTATCCATGAAATTCGAAATTCGCTGAACTTTATAAAAAAAAAGGAATTCGTTTAAGTTCGTTGAATTTCAATGCCGAACTCCAAATCAAATCAAATCGAACCTAAATGAACCTCATCGAATTCGAATTTAAACAAATTTAATCCGAACTTGAAAACAAATTTAAAGTAGAAAGAAACAAATTAGGGTTGAAATTCGTCGAATTTCATAGCAATTTTAGTTTTTAATATAATTATTTTTTAAAACTTTAACCCGAGTCACTATACTTTTCCGCCAGTTCTTGCGTTCCACTGTCATATCGCCGCCCGCATTTGCTCCCAAGTGTGTTGCTCCTTGCCACAACCTAGTGCCCACAGTATCGAGTCCCTTATTCCCTACGGGCCTGCATTCAGCCACATTTGCTCCCGTTTTTGTTGTTTGTTGCCATAGCTGAGTGCCCACAATTTCAAGTCGCTTATCCAGATCCGTTGCATTGAGCCACCAGCATCATTCCTTCACTACTGACTGTCCACTACTCCAAAGTTTGTGACTCTGTAGCACTACATAGTGCACACCGTGACACCACAGCCCATGACTCCACTGCATAGTTACTGCACTAGTGCTCCAGTGTACAGTCATTCGTGAACAGTGACTTTGTGTACATGCAGGATGCAACATTGAGCATAATGATAAAATCTGATGTCTTTTCTTTATTTGTTAGTCATTTTATTTTATTGTATATTTTATTTTATATATATATATATATATATATATATGATTTTTTTATATTGGCGAACCTAATGCCGAACCTCATCTCGAACTTCATAAAAAAAATCGAATTCAAATCGAATTTCAAGGTTGCCGAACTCGAATTCGAACCCGAACCATGTGACATAGGTTTAATGTAGAACAATGTTGAAATGAGTCATTGTATGGAGACATTAGTTTTGTTCTGAAGTGTTAGAATGATGATATTGTAACTTGTTGTATATAAATGCGATTCAAATTTAGTAATGCTGTTATGTTTTGTAATGCTATTAGTTTTGCATAAATAGAGTTGTGTAATTGAAAGCATTGTTTTCCTCACATGCTAAATCACTGCTTTTGCTGAGTTTAACCTTTGAAGCCTGCAGTACAAGGAATTGCATTGGAATATTAGTAATTTTCATTGGTATTGGAATAAACTCATTGAAGTTCGACATTCATTTAAATTCAAATATTAAATTTGTTTAAGTTAGAGAGTTGACTATCAAGTTTGTTAAAATTTAAAATTCAATGGTTAAATTGATTTAAATTCGGATTAAGTTTGTATTAAATTTGGTTTGTAATTATATATTTCCTTGAACTTAATGTTGAATTTTATCACATCATTTTGTATTAATGATTTTATTTCAAACCTCATGGTCATCAAACAGCATAAATAGAGTTGTGTAATTGAAAGCATCGTTTTCTTCACATGCTAAATCACAGCTTTTGCTGAGTTTAATCTTTGAAGCCTGCAGTACAAGGAATTGCATTGGAATATTAGTGATTTTCATTGGTATCAGAATAAACTCATTGAAGTTTGACATTCATTTAAATTCAAATATTAAATTTGTTTAAGTTAGAGATTTGACTATCAAGTTTGTTAAAATTAAAAATTCAATGGTTAAATTGATTAAACTCGGATTAAGTTTGTTGAAGTTTGTTTTAAATTTGGTTTGTAATTATATATTTCCTTGAACTTAATGTTGAATTTTATCACATCATTTTGTATTAATGATTTTATTTCAAACCTCATGGTCATCAAACATGATCAGGAACCAAGTGACTTAGCTCACATGTACTTTTAAATGTCTCCTTCTTCATTTAAAGGGGTAAGAAGAGTTAAAATACAATCTTTTATAGTATTGACTTATGTCTCCATGTTAGAGCTCTACCTTGGCTTGAGTGGATAGTATGGGTAACCCCCCACCCCAACATGGAGAGTCTAACTTGTCTGTAATAAAGTATTAATTCTCTTTTTAGTTAGGTTTCTTTTTGTGCACTCCCCAAATCTATGTTTATTTGATTTCAATATTTTATACTCCATTCATGCTATTTATTTTCAGGAAAACCTTGTGAGGAAATCTCCAATACTTCCATGCATTTCATGGACGATACCTATTGTAAACTTGTTGACGTTGATTACGACGCTTGATCTAGTAGGGACATTGAGTGAGACACAATAGAGGTAGTCAACATGGGGGAGCAACCTTGAGATCTCCTGCATGAAGCTCAAATCACTGGGCTCTTCCATTCATATTATTATAGTGACTTATTGTATGGTTCAAATAGAATTGGTTGTTTATGTTTTACATTGGTTAGTTACATTTTTAATTATATGTGAGTGGGTTTGTTGTTCCATGTATGTCCAAGTTTTTTTTTTCTAGGCAAATTATCTTGGGTAAAACCCCTTGGCACTTCCACTCATTTTGAGGATGGTACCCAGGGTAAACCCCAGATTATTTAGGGTACAAATCTAGGTCAATAAAAAGGCATGAAGCCGTTGCAACAATATACTCATTATGAGCTCAAAATGCCACTTATGGGAATAAAACTTGGGCAGGAGGGATAATGTCCCCATCTCACAACCATTTTGACTAGACCCAATTGACCATGTATGTCCATGCTTATAGCCTCATTGACAATTAATGGTCCCCTTATCTCATTTGCTTTACTTCTTCTAGTATCACTTTGGGAATGATTAACAAGACATCTAAGTCACCTAACACGGGGACATGAGTGCTTGACACAAGGAACTAACCCTCTACAAAGGGACACAAACAAAAATACAAATGTTTAAATCTATATCTGTATATATATTATTAAGATGTAATTTTTTTGAAGATTTCAAAAATAAAACTACAATTCATCAAACACATAAGAGTACAACCAGATCAGACATATAGAACCCTGAATTGTGGTTCTCTCATTAGATATCATCTAACTGTATGATATATATATATAGGTGGTGATAAAGATGATTTGTTTATCAAATCCAAAAGAATGAGCTATGAGATTCATCTAACGTATTCTTTATTTGCCATTGTTATTCCCATCAACACCATCTTTGACATTGTGAATGTACTTTGCTCCCTCCTCCAATGTATGTAATCCAAGTGTTGCAGATGACTCCTTAAGAGGGATCACCATCAACAAAAGTGATTGATTCTAGAAGGGGTGCAATTAAAATCCAAGAAGTGATAGTTTGAAAATGATGAAACTCTCAAAGTAATGTAATTAAAAGTGATTGATTAGGTCAATGTCAATACATGCATGACCAAAGTGTTGGAGATGCATGGGCATGTGCCCTAATCAAGCTAGGTTTCTTGTGAGTGTCTGACACCCGGGTCTTGAGTATCTTGGTCTCTAACACTGGACATGTGGCTTAAATGGAGAATGTCTTTTGACTTAGCAACACATCATGTGCCTCCTTAATTTTCTTGTCAAGAATATTTTTTTCTATGAAATGCATATCCTGGGGAAACCCACAAGGTTCTTCCCCTCATTCTAAGGATGGTACTTAGGGTAAACTAGATTTTGTAGAATCTCAAGTCCTTGTCAAGATAGGGATCGAGGCCATTTCAACATTATACTTGTTAAGAGCTCAACATGTCACTTCCAGGAATTGAAATTAGTTGGGGAAGACAACAATCGGGGAAGACAACAATCATTCCTCCCAACCTCCCAAGCTAGACCCAATTGACATTTTCATCAAGAATCTTTTAAGCATTTCTCCTAAACCTCTTTTTTGTTGGTAATGAACTTCCTCTTATCATGGCGAGGTTAATGTGCCAGAATTTAGCGATATGAGAGAACCATTGCCACCATTCAATTTGGCTGCCTCTGGATAAGCATTGACAAGTGGGGGGTATCTATTTTGCCAAAGTTGTGCAGTCCTTACACCTAGCTTCATTTGTTGTTGTGTGCATTGGTGTCCATCCACAAGTGCAATCACAAGCACTATCATGTCACTTGGTAGGCCTTTTTTTCTAAGTTAGAGAGAACTTTATTGATTCACAAGTTAAAATTGTATAGAGTAGGAGTTGCCTGCTTTGCCATAAGGGAAGCCAGATTGACAATAGAGTAAAAGATTGTCATTGATAAGAAGTTTGACTTTAAAGTTTGGAGCAATGGAAAACCTTAAACCGGGACCGACCTTAGATGAACTAGACATCACTATACTAGAACTATAATAACAGGAGGACAAAAAGAGACTAACAAGAGTCAGACTAGACCACTGTATCTTCATCAGAAATTGAGATTATGGGCACCTCTTTGTCAGGAGCAAGCTTCATATCCTTTTCAACAAATTCCAGGCCAGTAGTGGCTTCAAGGATGATGTCAATTTTAGAATCCAAATGCTGTATCTGGTCTTGAGCCTCGTCCAATTGTAGCAGTATTTCTTGGTGCTCAACCTTGCTCTCCGTGAGAACTTTACCCAAGAGAGCCTTCATTTGCCAACATAAATCAATCGGCTTGAAGTATTTTGTTATTTTGGACCTAGAAGAGTAGGCGTCTTAAACCCAAGGGGCCATTCTTTCTCAATATCTGCCTGGTTGATGTACTCCATCTCAGTTTTCACCCAAGCCTCATTTCGAGCAATTCCCTTTTTGGTGATGGTGGGGATTTGCATCTAATGTTGCTTTTTCATAGCATGATTCTAGGGACCAACCCTGTTTCCCCTAGTACCATAATAGCTACAGACATTGCTAACCATCGATAGAGGGTCCTGGGATGAGCTGACAACACAGAGAAGGGTGTCTTGGCTATGGGCAAGATTAAGACACAATCTTGGTCGCAAGACAATCATGACATACTTCTAGCCATAGGAACAGAACATAACCCTCTTCCAACAATGAGAAAAAATTAGGCCCGTTCCTTGTCGTGAGAGGAAACCGTAATTGATCCAATTGAACACAGAGCCACAATGTTACCATTGTTGAAAATTTCGGCACTACACGAAAAATAGCCATTTTTTGGACCAAAAAAATCATGTTTTAGCTAAAAATCGGAAATTGTGCGGTTTACGAAATATCATGATTTTTTGAGAAAAATCGCACCATGACCTGAGATTTTGCCTAGGTGCCCGGAAGCCATCTTTAAGTGGCGTTTTTGTTTTTTGTTTTTCTCTTTTCACTTTGCAACTGTGGGGGAATAGCGGGAGAGTGCTAGCAAACACTAACATAGAGATCTAGAGGACCAAATCACTGATTTCACTTTGCAACTGTGGGGGAATGAGCCGGAGAGTGCTAGCAAACACCAACATAGAGATCTAGAGGACCAACTCACTGATTTCATCACCATCAAGAGATTTTTAATTGGAGGAAAAATCAACTTGCAAGCTATCTACGGTGTTGGTCATCTAGAATCCCAGGTATGTAGTGAAATCCCATTTTTATGCATTGTTTTTCATAAATTGTTTTAGGGCTGCCATTTTACTTCCAAAGCCCATGATTTTTTGCCTCTTTTCATGATTTTTGTGGCTAAAAGAATAGATTGAGGGACTGTTTCTCCTTCAACATCCCTCTTAACTTCAGTTTTTGTTAGATTTTGCAAGGGTTTTCAAAATATTTTTTTCCTTTCCTCATATCATAATTTTCCAATGAATTTCCATTGATAGAAAAAAATTTAGATGGTTGTTTTTCCTTTAACAACAGACTGATTTTTTTAAAAATGCCTAAGGTCTTGGATCTAATGTGGCAGTATGGGGTTAATTTTAATATTTTTAGACTCAATTTAGAGTAAGAAGAAACTGGAAGTTCTGTTTTGAAATGTTTGGTTATAGTGTGTCTCTATAAAGATGTTTTTCTTGTGATATGTCTAAACATAGAGATATATTTTGAGCATAATTTGGTTCTTTGAGCTTTTATCTACTTGTGTTAAAAACACTGGCAAAACTGCAACTGGTACTTCTACTTACACTGAAATCGCTTACACCCAAAAAAATGGATATCTTGAGACTTCAGGAATCGGGACTCTAAATCTCTTTAAATTTATGCAGCTCTCATGCATTTGGGTTTCTGGATGCAGGTGGAAATTCATGTTAGGAAAGTGTACTGTGTCAGCAAATCTCTGCCAACTTTGCCCATCAATCTTGAAGATGCTGCTCGCAGTGAAAAGGATTTTGAGAGAGCAGAGCAGGTCTGTTTTTTAATAGATGCTTTGTTTACATCATTAGCATTATTCAGTATGTTTTATGGTTATGGACATTGTTTTGGGGATTTCTTGTCAGATTCTTTAATTATCATGGTGCCCCTAAGATGCATGCTTCTTGGAAATGTACATACACTATGTTTATAAACCACACATATGACTTGAAGTATCTCTCTCTGAAGTCTGAAGTGGTAGCAGATATAAGCAGACTTTTTTCTTTATTTTATTTTGATTATCGCAGATGGAAAATTTTATAATGCCACATTAATGAGTGTTATTATACATCCCTAGATGAAATTCAAGTCACACAATCTCTTTATTTTTTGAATTCATATAAGATAAATTTACACTGTTTCTTATGTTAATGACTGCAGACTGGAGAACATGTCGTGAGAGTGGGTCAGGACACTAGACTGAATTACAGAGTTCTTGACTTACGCACACCTGCTAATCAGGGTATCTTTCGCATACAGTCTTATGTTTCAATGGTAAATCTCTATCTCTGTGACTTACATGACTATTAAAATATATTGAAATCTTGAAAATATATTATTCTTGTTAATGTGGGAATCATAGTCATTCTGTTTCTCTTGTTGTATTATCTTTATGCATTGAGGTGAAATTGATCATTAACAACATAGTTTTCTCATCAATGAACCATTATATGCTATCCTTTCTCTTTTATTACATTTTTTGATTATTGGCTTGTGCAATGGCAAAATGTTGGACACGGACATTCTGGAAGATGAGCATGACACTAAATATCTTATTTTTCCATTTTTAAGAGAAAATCATTATATTTGATATTTCTGAGAAGAAAATCAAAATATACATTGTTCTGTCTTGGATGGACTCAAAACATGTCTAGCTTGCCAGAGTTGACTTCTTCATACATCTGCAGCATAAAACCCACATAATACAGTCATTTACCAGCCCTCCAAACGCCTAAAATGCACAATACAAGCTTTTTGTAGTATCCAAGACCACTACTTCCAACCAAAGAGTACCTCAAATTACATATAGATGAGAGTTGCACTCTTAGTGCATTCAGATAAACAGAGATTCTAAATCAGCACCAGAGCAACAAAAAATAAATTCCAAAAGACCCATTTTGTATAAATTTCTTTGAATGGCTGGCTGGAGAGTGTTCTCCCTGAATTCTTGTTCAAGTAAGAAACCCTCCTGTAATATCAAAGGCTCTTTAGATAACCTATCTGCAAGGGTATTAAATTCCTGGTCCTAAATATCTTACTAGTATTCCTTTACTGTTAGGCTTGAGAAGATGCCAAACTACCTTTTTATCCAAATAAATTTTTTGTAAACTTGTTATTTATCACGAAGGAATACATTCAAAGTCTAGGTCCTTTAGGCACTGTCCAGATACCAGGCAGTTTCCTAGCTGGAAATGCTTCTTTTTATGCAGAAGAATTAAATCATTATTTACAAAAGAAGTCTTCAGTATTTACATTGTAAAAAGAAGAGCACAGCGTCAGCATGAGGTCTGCTCTGTTTCCATGGTAGGAGTATTGACAAACTGATGCCAGCCAAAAATGTTTGTCTACATCTGCATTTACCGCTGGATGAGATTTCATATCGCAAGTTGATATGTTTTGGTGTAAGCATTTCCTCCCCACTATCTGTTGAGATTTTGAGTTGCAGAGAACTGGGTTCTGTACTACATGTCTGCCTCCTGGTTGTACTCTCTGTAGATGTGATAGAGTTAAGCAGTGGTGAAAGAATCTCTTAGATCTTTTGTGGAATGGATACTTCCTTGTAACTGAATGCACCTCTGATTTTTGGGTCCCTGCATCCAGTAACTGACCAATTTAGAATCCCCATAAATATATAAACTTCTTAACTTGTCACATACCCCAATTTTGTAAAACAAGGTTAATTGTTTTAATTATATTTCCTAAGACATTATGTTAAATTTAATGCTAAGTAGGAACTGATGACTCAGCAGAGTCAAAAGAAGTGGAATGTAATTCTGAATATTTTATTATTAATAAATAAAATGTGGAGACAACAGCATGGGAGAGCTGTTAATAAGAGGTTACTGGTCAAACTGGTGGATGGAACTAGGTAGAGGGCAAAAGACAAGTGGCAGCATCTTCAAACACTTCCTAAGTTGCAGGTGGCAACTTCCCTATAATTGGGGTCATGATCCTCCAAGAAAGTGGGATCAGAGCAGGTGGCTCAATAAATGACAACTAACCCAAAAAGACCTAGGCAATCTTTTAAAAGTACCCAATGAATAGAGCTGAGGCTGCTCAGATATTTTCCAGAGAGGAATCATTCAGGTGGAATGATATTCAGGAAATTCATTGGGGAAAAAGGGAAAAACAGAAAGGAAGTTGTTCTGAGAGGAATGCTACAGTAACTTGGTTTATTACAGCTTGTTAGCTGGAGAACTTACTGATAAGTTCAGATTTGATACTGAGTTTGAAGACTGGTATTTGACTATTGCTGCACCTAGTTCCAGCCAGGGAGACCAGAGCAAGCTCGGGGGTCCTGAGGAGTCGCTGTTTGAGCGCTCTCCAGGAATTGGTAGGGAGGAACGGCCTCCCATTGCTGTTGTTGTTCAAGTTTAAACAGGTTTTGTCACCTAACTATCTTTGTTTTAATAACTGTGAATGGTTGAATGTTATGTTTTTAGTTTATGATATGAAGATTTAGCTGGTTTAGTGATTTAAATGCTTTTAGTTTATCAGTAATAGAATCTTTTGATGAAAAATAAGAACCCACTGTGTTTTTCCTCATCTGGGTTTACCAGACCGTACTCCAGCACAGGGGTAAAATTATAATAAAGATGATAGGATGAGATTGTAGAATAGTAGATTGTTTCTTTATCTATTATCAGAAGAGATATTTGTTTTACTGACAGTAGCATGTGCTCATAGGCAAAACTATTTCCTTGTACAGTGTTTTTACTTTCAGTAATTCTATTATTTTTCTGGAACCAATAGAAGAGTATAAAAATCGCTCTAGAGTAGGGTTAGATTAGATTTATCCACTGTTAAACCATACAGTTTCTTTCTTCTAGATTAGAATAATTTCACTAGTATATGTCTAATAACAAACTGAAAGTAGGAATAGTTAAATAATGATTAAATTCTTCTGTCGAACCAATCTGGCCTAGATTTTATGTATGTTTAGTGATGTAATCATTTCATTATGTTTATTCCTTTTTATTTTAGACTGAGCTCGAACAGTTTCTAGAGCTGTTAACTTATCTTTCTTAAAATGTGAATGAATGTTACTATCTATGTTTATGAGATAGACTCTAGATAGAGTTAATTAAATTCTTTGTATATAAATAAATATCTTAACTAATAAGATAAACTAAATACAAAAAGAAAATAGATAGTATTAGCATAAATTACACAGGAATTAAACAATAAAGTGCTATTCTTCGATGTGCTCATAAAATAAACTAAGGATATTAACATAGAGGCATTAGTACCAATGTTGCACGACTCGGACTCGGCAAAGACTCGGCTGGCATGTGACTCGTCGACTCGGGAACGACTCGGCAAAGACTCGGCAATAGAAAAAAAACTTAAAAAATGGTAAATTTTGGGGAAAAAATAATAATTTCATTTCCAATCCATATCTTTAAAATATG
>LPNX010409345.1:331463-418875 GCA_001517045.1 Pseudotsuga menziesii | reverse complement strand
ATGTAAAGAATAAATATAATAAAATTTGAAAAGTATAATATAAAATCGAAATAAACAATTAAATTATTCATCCATAATAAAAATGTTAAAACTTATAAGTTCATAAACTTGGGCTCGTATCCTCGCTCCTTCACATTTGACTTTTACATTTTTCTCAATCTATTTTTTAGAGGCTCACAGGCATTATGACTCATTTATATAGGGAAGCGTTGGCTTGATTCAGACGAGCGAGGTTTTTGCCAAATGGGAATGGTGTATGGCCGGATATATTATATCCTATCGTCTTAGGAAACAAATGCGATATTATTATTTCCCACGACGTTTAAAAAAAACTTATTTTACCAAAACCGTAAAATTAGTCGGGCTTCAACAGTCAACGATTGGTTTAATGATAGAATGCTGGGATCGCCAAAAAACGTGTGCCATAAAAGACTAAAGTTAAAACTAAACCGGATCTCCAAATTCCTTTTGCGTCCAATGTCATTTTCGTGGTGCGTGCTTTTTCCTTCACCGACAAGTCCGACCGAGGAGTTAGGGCCAAGTATGCCTGAGTCATGGCGAGTGGGCGAGTTTCAACAGCGAGTGGGCGATTTTCAGCAGTTACCCGAGTCTTTGGCGAGTTCCCTGCGAGTACCCGGGGTGGAGGTCGACTCGTTGAAACTCGCGAGTCTGCCCGAGTACCCGCCGAGTCATGCTTCACTGATTAGTACTATCAAGAAAGATAATATAGTTATTTTATTAGTAATAATATACTTTTTATTTTATGCATTATAATAATATTATTACTTTTAACATAAAGTAGTGTTCTTATTACTTTAAGTACAATCCAGAACTAATTATACTTTCTGTACTACAAGGTAAATAAACAGTACTTAAGAACATTATTAAAATAAATTAAAAATATAAAAACCCTATATCATTGAAGGGTATAAACTATATATCAATACTTACCATTCTTATTAACAAGTAAGTTAATTTATAAACCAGGTACAGAAACCCTAATGATATCATTAACAGTAAAAATCAAATGCATACTTGAGCAGGAATTAAATAACAGAATGGTAGAATGCTCGTTTATCGAGCTTAACTTATATTATAAAATATAACCCTCACATTGCAAAAACGCAGAACCACTGAACAGTAATAAAAAAAGGGGGAAGATATTTTCTGTACTATCAAAAATTAGGGTAAAAACCCTATTCATCAAGAATATGCAAAAGTAATAACTGTAAAATCCAGTTCAGTAATAATAACTCACGGCCGTACTGAAAATTTACATAGGAAGGCTTTACAGCCTGTTCTTTTACTTTAAACACAGTATTTTTTTTTATACAAAACAAAATGTACACTCACGGCCGAAGCCGGAGAGCCCTGCAGTAAGCGAGGGTCTTAACAAAACTATGAAGAACGGCGAAACAAACAACCAAAACAACCAGAACCCATGAGGGTCTTTCAGGCCGCAACGACCAACCCTTAACATCTTATAAGGGTCTGCACAAAGTGGGACAGCCATGGAAAGTCCAGGGCTTACCGTTGCCTTCATGTCGCCGTACCCTCGTACTCGCTACGCAGAAAGAGAAGAGAGACAAGTCGGGTCTGCAAATTCATCATACATCCTACTGTTAGATATGATTTATTAAATGCATAGAGTTATATAAACCAAGAAATGTGCTGTAAATAATAAGAACACGAACAATATTCTTACCTCAAACATAATAGAAAGATAATCACTGATAACCAGTAACGCCGTAACCAGAACGAGAAGGAGGTATGTCTTCAGCTGCAAAGGGAACGGCGGTACATTACTTCATCAACTACTGACAGCGGAAGGTTCCAGTTGCTCAGCTTACAAGGTAAAACCCTGAAGCCGTGCTGTTACTTAATACAAAACAAAACACAGTACCCTGTGCAATTCAAGCCACGACTCTCTGAATGGAGGAACCACCCACGTTCTGGAAACTGAAGAAGGTGGGAAGGGGGCTGTTACAGTCGAGGGTTTGGGTAAGCTACTAAGGCAACTAAAAACCCGAAAGGAGATCAAGTGGCTCACAAAGAACAACAATGCTATGGCACAGCCTTCATTATCGTGCTTCTGAACAGGCTAACAAGAGAAGAGTAAGTTAAGACAGTCCCAGCATTACTCACAGTGACAAGCAAAGGGAGGTTTCACAGTCAAACGACCGGAGCTGAGAGCGATGGAGCAGGAGACTGGGAAAAGAATGACGAACAGTGAAAAACAGGGTTAGAATGATAAACAGTGAAAAATATTGAGCTGTATTTTTTGATTTTGAAACTTGCCTCCTACTGTGAAGCATATATTTCAAGTTTCCAAACAGAGGCTCAACAAACAGCAATAATTAATTTACATAATATTGTATGTTAATTGAACCAGTGCATCTTTTTTAAGTGGGAAACATTGCATGGATGCTAAAAAGTGATAAAATTGAAAAATCCACAAATTGTTCTCCGTTTATCAATTTTTTTCCTTCTGTGGGATTGGCACATCAATGATTGTTACACACTTGGAACTTCTTGATCAATTTAACTTTGAAAATTATTTTTGCTGAAATATAATTCTCTTATCATATTGGCCTCAAAACCAGATAGATAAAACATACAGTGCTTTACAATAGGACTTATGCTATCTCGAACAATCCAGAGGAATTTACTTTGTCAGAAGAAAGGAGAATTATGGAGGAAGTTAGTATGTATCTCATAAGAAATTGAGCCTTAAATGTACAAGTGAAGACCAATACTGCTTGTTGTGGTCTTGTTCTAGTAGGATAAAGGAAATTGAAATCTTCTGCTAGTAGGATAAAGGAATTTGAAATTTGCTAACACCAAAGGGAAGAGTTTATTTGTATTCCGAAAAATTGTCTTGAGCAGAAGATTCTCTTTGCAAAGGATTCTTTTGTTGCAAAATATTGTTTTTCATTAATTTGTTAGTTCTATGTATTCCTTTATTTAGAAAGAGGAAAAATTGACAAGCACTTTCTGCAAATGCCAGTGAAAGTATAAATCTTACTGCTGGCTATGGGTCTGTTTTGTAATCTGTCCAAGCTTTATTGAATGATGTTTTATGCTTTCTACACCTGAAATTTACAATCATATTATAACATTTATCTTATTGTGCCCACACCCTTGATCTCTTCCATGAGGTAAATGTATAAAAGTAAAACTGTGACAAACTTAAAAGAGGATATTGCGACAAACATAAAAGAAGATATTCTGTATGCTTTACATTTTCTGTGGCTTTCAACTTTTGTGGCTAATTCCTCTTTTTATGATCAATTGGTTCTGGTTTTACATTTCATAAACGATTGGGAGTTACTGAAAGATTACCTATGTTGTTTTGCATGGGGCAGCTTTTCAGGCAGGTTTTAATCTCCGAAGGATTTGTTGAGCTGCATACACCAAAATTGATTGCAGGGGCTAGTGAAGGGGGTTCTTCTGTCTTCAAATTGGATTACAAAGGACAATCGGCTTGTTTAGCCCAATCACCACAGCTACACAAACAGATGGCAATATGTGCAGACTTTGGACGAGTCTTTGAAATTGGCCCTGTATTCAGGGCAGAAGATTCATTTACACACAGGCATCTGTGTGAATTTACAGGGCTTGATTTGGAAATGGAAATAAAAGAGCATTATTTTGAGGTGGGGTAACTTTTTGGTTGTTTCAGTGTTAGATAATGTGAATATGTTTTTTTTAAAATTTTATTTTTTGGGTGCTATTAAGATGCCAAAAATCAAATGTTTTTATTTTACTTTATTTCTTAATTGTGCTTGGGATGCAGGTATTAGACATTCTGGATAAGTTATTTATTACTATCTTTGATGGACTGAATGAGAACTGCAAGAAAGAGCTCCATGCCATAAATCAACAGTATCCTTTTGAACCTCTTAAGGTATGAAATTTTTGAATTACATTGGATTGTATCTTTTGTTTCTAAGCAAACTGAGATTAATATAGTGGTTGCATGTAGTAAAGTTAACCAATGGTTAGAAAGATACATTAGTTGCATGCACAATACTGCATAAGCTCTAATACCCGGGACATATTCTGTTGGGAGAACTGTTGCCTGAATGATCAAAGAAGTTTTGGTTAATATAGTTCATTTTAAATTTCTGTTCAGCTTTGGAAGAAATGAGTTTGACTAGATTGCATGAATGTGCAACAGTACTTGCGGAAGACTTTGCGTCTTACATTTCCAGAAGGTGTACAAATGCTCAAGGTATTTTGCTTGCTTGTTATTGGTTTTACATTGGAGGGAAATTGAGTGTCAAGTGCTTTGAGAGAGAAAATGAAAGATTTTCTTTCTTTGCAATGTTAAATGTAGAAAGAAGGTACGTGTGCTTGATTATAGATCAATTTGTGGTTAAGAACATGCAATGTATCTGGAATGTTTCCCTTTGCCCCTTTTTTCCATGGAAAAATTGGGATTTAGTCTATTATAAACACTTTACTGACAATAATTATGTCTTTACATCTGAAATATGTTTTCTGTCTGTATACCTTGGAAATGTATTACATCAGGAGCATATTTTATTTTGATATGCAATGCTTGGAACTTATCCTTGGAAATACATTCTTTACGGCCTTAAGTCGCTGTCCAGAACATACCCTTTCAGTATTTCCTTTGTAAAGAAAAACCAGAGCACATATAAGATAATTGTTTCCACAATTGGACAGCTGGAAACAATGCCCCAAGCTAATTACCTTGGAAAGATAAAATTTTAATTAAATACCTCTAAAATGCACTACGGTGAATACATGTGCTGGCCTAAATTTACATCAGGTATTTCTCGCATTCCAGTGTGAAAAGAGTCTATCCTACGTAAAGCTTGGTGGTGAAACTAGAGGGCCCAAGATTACTTTTTGAGAATTTTGCTAGTGAAAAAACAGAAATCTTATCAAATATACAAAGACTGACATGCTATGAAACAGGGCCAGGATTCCTGTTTTCATAACTAATTCAGTGTTTTTTTGGATTTTAAAACTTAGAAATCCAACTTTGACCAGGACCAGCCCTTCTAATGAAGGGTTGAGCAGGATGGGTAACTTTCAACAGACATTGCTAACATTTTTGTAGTAGCTTGGTGTCATATGTTGTGGGCCCTCGTTGGCTTGTGTTTGTTATCTATTTGATGTCCATAATTAGAAGATATCTAATTCCAGGGCGTATCCTTCTCAATGATTTCGTTCCACATTAATACTCCTAATTGTCTGTGTTCATGAGGTCCCTGCACAAAAAGTGAACAACTCACCAATTTGGAAGTAGACTTTGGGGTGCAAGTCCCTCCTTGGCTTTGTTAGCAATATTGTCATTGGTGTCAATGGAAAATAAGCATTGGATTGAATCAACATATATTTATTATTTTCATAAACATATGTAGAAGAGGTTAACTCACATGTTCATGACTTAGCATGATGTTGAATATTTTGGGTGCATGCATAATTATTTCTCCTATATGTAATACTATGGGAAAATACTGTTTCCGAAACCATGGGCTCATTGGTAAATTCTGCTTCTATCTTAGCTGATTTCTCTTACATGTAATACCATGGAAAAATATAATGGGTTCCAAAACCATGGGCTCATTGGCAAATTTCTATTTTCTAGGAAATAAGGCGGCTTTGGGAGAATAAAACGAAATTAAATATTTACTTAAAGGTTAACATGTCTTTTCAAATAGACACAACTCTTCATGAAGGGTCTCCGATAGTTATAAATTTAACAAGAATTGAAGGGAAATGTGTGTGAGTAAAAAACAATATTGCCTTATATTAAGAGGAACCTCTCAAGAAGAAATATGAAGTGCAGAAGGTGCGAGTAGAACGGTGAAGTAAATACAAATGATTATTTGAAAAAGCCATATTTAAGAAAGAGAGAATTGTAACCATGGGTTGGTGTTTTGCTCAAATGAATAGATTGGTGTCTCTTTGTAAGAGTAGGTTGGTGCCTACAAGGATTTGGATCAGTGGGGATTGGTGTCTTTAGTGGGTTGGTGCCTATGAATATAATCGTAGGTTGATGCCTACGGAGTTATAAAGAGAAGTTTTGTGGTTCTCTTTCGAAAGGGTTTCCACGTAAATCTTATGTTTTGTGTTTTGTAATTTATAGATCTTATCAGTATGTGTGATTTTTTATTGTGGTAATTGAATTTAAATAAGAGATTGTCCTATACCGATTCACCCCTCCTCTCAGTATAATTGTGAGCTCAACATGCTTTTGGTTGTTATTTTTGTTATGTCCATAATTGCAAGCTATTGTACTATAATGGCATATACCTGTCATGGAATTCAATCGATAATTACAGTATAATACTCCTTAAAGAATGACAGATAAACTAACTTATCACTTGGCTTTAGGGCTTTTATGGTCATCCTTTCTGGTACAACACAAACTAGCATGTGACATTTAAGTCCAAAATAACAAGCTAGCTTGTGAGCAACCAAGAGGAAGTCTACTATCACCTTACCAACCATCTTCTACACCTTTTTCGAGCTCTCCTCCAACACAAGGGGGTTTCCCTACCTAGGATTGCTAAAGCTTCTACAATATGCTCAATGTGAATTAGAAGAGCGGCTTTTAGCAAAACATGTGGTAGTGTAGGTTTTAAGTGAACGACGAGGGGATCAAGACTAGTGTCAAGTGCTTTGGACATATGGAGTCAAGGAACTATTGCAAAGGGAAATGATTAAGGGACGAGAGTGAAGTAAAGTTTGAATGAAGGATCTATAAACACTTTTGTCTTGTTGCCCACAAATGCGGAATTTTACTTGTTGGAATTCTTGACTAGGAAAAACCAAAGGCATGCATTAAACTGTGTCTACACATTGTTAACATTGATAGCAGCAAATTCAAATGAAGATAAATGATACAAATTAACATTATTAAGCATAGACATATTATGATATTTGGAATAAAATCAGCATAATAAGGGAACTATCTTCTTGATTGGGAATATAAAGTTACCCATATTATTTCATTCATCCACACATGCTTGATGCAAGTAATCTCCAGCAAAAGTATTCAACATCAACCACCCATATTATTTCAGCCATTCACACATGCTTGATGACGTAATCTCCAACTCTTTAAATATGGTTGAGCTCCATCTTTCTGTTATAATAAAATATAACCGTTTTCTTAGATCTACAACTTTATCCAAGATTAAATAATAAATTAGGCTTGGAGCTGTCTAGATAGATCCTTATCCTAGTCTTCCATTATCTTCAAGATATTCAACACAACCTCTGGGGGAGAAATCCCCAACTCTTTACATATAGTTGAGCTCCATCTCTCTCTTATAATAAAATATAATTGTTTTCTTAGATCCACAACTTTCTCCAAGATTAAATAATAAATTAGGCTTGGAGTTATCTAGATAGATCCTTATCCTGAAGGAAAACAATAGAATAATACTTTTGTGTAACCAACTCCATGAGACAAGTCGAACAATGATAAAATAATGACGAGTTTACAATCTCCATCATGACGCTTCAAGGTACCAGCTGAAAACCCAATGTGGAACCTCATACAATATGAAATGTAACACTGTGCTTTGCTATGTTGGAAAGGGAGGATAATTTCTGTTTTGCTCAGAATTAATTATTTGCTTGATACCAAGAAAAACTTTAGCTTATGTACATAAGTTTGTTGGGATACTCCACTCTTTTGTGGGCAAAGGCTTAACATGCACTGTGCGTTGTATAAATACAGCCAACCTGTATAATATTTCAACTCTAATACCAGTGTATTTTAATGTTACGCAACCTATTCTAGAGTCAAGTATGTATGAATTTGCTAAGTACACCACAATACTGGCTCTTGTGCAGAAGATACATATTGTATCAATTGGCGAGTTTAATATGAACAGTCACTGGGCAATGCTAATAGGATAACTGCAAGCTACTTATTATATCTTCTTATGTTAACAACATAGATAATTTCAGACGAACTTAAAATATATGCAGTAAATGAGTATTAGATAAGTACAAATCAACCACAAATAACTCACTCAAGAATGTGCAGAAAAGCTAACTCTTGTTAGCTGAAAAGTTGCAACATGTACAGTAGAGTTACAGTAGGCACAGGATTGCCTTAAATGCAGTATTCTCAATTGCACCGAATCTTATAGACAACAATCTCTTTACAGCCTCTATGGCTGACACCACACTTACAATCTATGGTTTACTCAACCAAAGATCCCCTTTTAGATAGACTTCTCATGCATGACAAAGATGTCAGAATTTCCCAGAATGCTATTTAATGCAAATTCAGAAATTCCACCTCAACCTTGAGATTTCCTGGATCTATTTCGTATGAACTTGCAGCCTTAGGGACGAATCTGAAATATAAATTACAATGGTATATATTTTACTTCTGTCCAACCAATTACACAAGGAAGCCCAAGAGAATTAATACTAAACAAATCTACTTAAAGGGCGAATGTTTAAACTTTACAGCTATTGGGGCACACTTCTGAATATAAGATAGATATGATAACTACTTACCATAAATCTGTCCATTTAGCTTCTATGTGTTTGTCAAATCTTTTAAGAAAATCTTCTCATTGTTATGTGAAATTGGCATGCATAACTAGCACTAGAATCTAGTCAATCACCATGAGAATATTCTCTGAAAATGAGATCTACTAGTATATAAAGTGTTGACAGCAAGGAACTCTCCATATATGAATAAGATAAAGCAACAAGTACATACCTGCAACTTAATATAAGCTCGTACAAGTTATGCTCTCCAAACCTTGGCTAGGTCATCCACCCTAAATAACAAACCCTAGCCACCAAATCCTCCTAACTAGGATCACCTTCAATTGATGTTGGTTGCTCCACCAAAGGTCCACAACAAACAAGTACACACCAATAAGTGTATAGGAGAAAATATAGTAGTCTCCCTCTAGTTTTTCCACGTCAAGCACTCGATTTAGTATTATGATTATTAAATGCCACAAAACCCCAATCTTCTTCTCTCACAAGAACCACAAGATCAAGTGCATCTATTGCTCCTCTAATGTTTCTCGCAAGCCCTAGTCCCCCATGTCTTCTTTAGGTAAACCCTAACCCTAGTCTTCCTCTAGAATCAACTCAAGAACCTGAGCACTCAAGACAAAGAGGATAAATTATAATAAGCAAGAGTACAAGTGAAAGATACATGTTTAGTGTATCTCTCATGTCTTTAATTCAAGTATGTGATCGATATGAATGAATGAAAAGATTCTCATTGCTTTATTCATATGAAAGGCATGCATGTTGAACAAGCAAGTGTCCGAAGGTGAGCACTCCACAAGAAGGCTCAAATACTCCTTCAAAGGCTTATAATACCTCAACGCTCTAACCTTCCTCCTAAGCCATGTGCACCTCTCATTCCACCACACATACATGAACACTCCTCAAGCCATGTGTCCTCAAGTTGAGGACAAGCCTCCATGAAAGCAACCAAGTTTACCCATGCTACTTGGGGCTTAATACCCTACTTCTAGATATCCATTACTTCTCCAAATAGGTTGTCCTCCTGAGCAAGGAACCAATGCCTCCATGTGCACCTCATGAAGAATGTCACCGTGCCACACAACCTCCCAAGGAATTGCGCCACATAAGCGCCAACTGAAGGTATAGCAATATAAGATACAACCAAGGGTGGGCATCACACAATGCATTCCATGTCACTTGAAGCTCTCAAGCTCAACCTATCATGCATATTTGTCAATCTCTCTAGCCATGCATTACACAAAACATGCATTTATATAATTGGATTATAATGATCAGGTTTGTCTCTCCAAAACCCTAGTTGTTGCTATGACCTATTAATGGTACGATTACATTTTCAAGGGTGATAGGGCTTTTTCTTTGTTTTTCATATATCGACTTAGACTTGGACAACAAATTATAATGTAGAAGTCTTAGATCTTCCAAGAAAAGAATCCAGACTAGCAAATATTTGTTTAACTCTCAAACTAATAATGTGCCAATGTTTGAGACTATGTCCCTAGTTGTGCCTATGCAACTAAACATGCCTATGTGCCACTTGCTCCACCAGTTCTTGCATGCACAACTTTTATTAACCTTTTTAAAATGCCATACGTCAAGTTGTAGCTCTCATCTACGAATGATCATTTATCAAGGATGGTAGCAATATTTCATTTGAATTTGGCCTTCCTCAATTCCCTTAAGTAATGAACTTGCACTATAATATGTTTACTTCATCGATGAAGAACCTAATCCTTCCCAAGTTGTATAACACCACAGTTATCATAGAAAGAATGGTAATTTTAGTCAATAATCACCTAAGCCAAACTCCTTCACATGCTACATTCAACACACTTGTATATTGTATCTGTGTCGAAGATAAAGCAACTCCGCATTTTGTTGCCACTCCAACACACTATCTAAACCAACATGGAATATGAAACTGGATGTAGACTTGTTATTGTCTATGCATCTTATTTAGTCAGATTTAAAGATTTTTTAAATCTGACTAGTTCCAATTTTCACTGTTGAAATTTTTTGGTCCCCAACTCAATGTTCCTTTTAAATATCTTATAATTCTTTCAGTTGCTCTTTAGTGACTTTCTCTCACTAAATATTATGCAATCTATGTAACAATTATCATGTCTAGTAATGATCAAGATGAAACTAGCTACAAGTTGTCTATATAAGGTTGCACACATTGTTTTTGTGCATCTTTCCTAGGAAGCTTTTCTCTAGAATACGTGTTACAAATATACAGTGAGTTCACATACTTTGAATTAGACAAGAAAATTCCTTTTCACTTATGCTAATCTTTCTTTGAAAGATAGTAATGTAACACTCCAAGCATTGGATCTCAAATGAGTCTTGTAGGTCTTCTTTCATTGCATCAAAATCAAATTCAACACCAATTGTCAAAATTAAATCGTTTGCATGCAATATTGTAGAAATAAGCTTTCACCTCTCTAGTCCTACTCAAAAGGAATCTTGGTACAGTAGTTTAGCAATGGCTTGCCCTTCACCTCCATTATACAAGTTTGGAGATTCAAGAAATAATGTTAGTGGCAAAATGTGTGATAACAGGATGTATTGAGTCCTTGTCCTTTGTGAATCTCCTCATTAGGCTACGAACGGATTTTTCAAATCAAATGCATTGGGCAACGGATATAGTCCAAAACAATTGTTGGATGAACTCATCCAACAATTTGCAAAATAATGGGGCATCTTTAATAAGTTTTTTTTTCAAGGAAACAATAGTATATTCGATAATTATGGGAGAAATAAAAAATATACAAAGTTATAAGTCATTAGGACACTCCAAAGAACAAGGACCCTCTGTTGTTGTAGAGAGAGAGAGAGAGAGAGCTATGTGAAGAGCAACTCATCATACAATTCTAATTAGGTTCATATACATCCTTCTATCAAACACTGACCTTTGAGTCTTCATAAAAAAACTAAAAACTACTTGTAAAGTAGATGGCCTCAAGATTTTTAAAAGATGAAAGAGATTTCTTTTGGGAGAGATCCTCTTTCATATGATTCTTTACTATGACTAGAGATCCTTCTTAAAGGAGCAAGGATTCGTTTGATGATTGAATGTTAGAGGGGCATCTTTAATATGCACGGAGGCATCAATATATTTTATAAATATTGTATCCTTAGGCCAATGCGCTAAGAAAGGAAGGAGGGTCCTACTTGTCCCATCTATCCATCCATCAGACACCATTGTGCATTTAGTGGCTTCCCATGATTGTCTTATATCCTCCAATCTTGTAGTGATATTACCATTTTCCTTTTGAAGGATTGGCCCTGGCAACTTATTGAAGAAACTATTTGAACATCAAATGTTGCCTTGTCAAACGAATTGTTCTTGGCAATGCTAAAAGGTTTGTTGCTCCGTAGAAAACACCTTCCCTCATTTTTGTTTGCATCTTCCTTTTGCTTTCTTTTAATCATTGATATGATGGAAGGTTGTACCCCATGTTTGGTTCTCTAGATTGAGAAAGGTGAGGTTTTTACGAAAGGTGAACTTGTGGAGTCCCGATCACTTCCCTATGTTGTTTATGTCTATAGTTCTTGTTGACACCACTGCTCCAATGGAAATATCAAGTTGGAGAGGAATTCACTTGATCTATAAATTGGCCCTAGTGTAGATCCTCCTCATGGCCCTATGAATTCACTTGATCCATAAAGAGAGTGCAAATCCTCCTCTATTGCATCATCAGATTTGAGACTGTGTTCAACCTAGGCTCACTTTTACGCTGCCTTCGAAGCTTAATTGAGTCAACAAAGGGGTGAGATCAATACTCGTATTTGTGCCAATCCCTCATTAGAGTCCATTGCCCTAGCTAGTCCTTCAAGCTGCACTAGGTGTTGGTATGTGGGGGATGCAAATCTCTTTTCATCTGTTGGTATTGGGATGGATCGACTTATTTTGTTTAGGTATTCCTTGGATGTGTTGGGTCGCTTCTTACCTACCAGGAAAGAGCTGAATAAAATCACCCAAGATGATATTTATTGGCAGTTTGTGTAGGTCACTTGAAACAACTTTCAGGGTTGGTTACATCCAAAGATGGTCTTTTATGTTGAGCACTTCATCGATATGAGAGATGGTCTCATTGTTTGGCGCCATTACACACTTCGCCATTGCACACACTCTCTTCGTCTCAAGGTTAAGACAGATCACTTGATAGATCGATCAGACATGATTTGCCAAGTTTATAGCCTTCGAGAGGTTGACCTATCTACTACGAGATTTGCAGGCGGTTCTATTGTCTTTTTAGGGACCTTCTTTGCATGGAGCTTCAAGCTTTGACTAGTTTCTTCAGGTATCTTGATCAAAGATGTCTAGCCTTATACTTACAGGAGGCCCTCCAGCTTCGATCTGTTGTCCTTCATTGATATTCGCAGTCTAGACCAGCGTCCACTCAGAGGATTACTTCCTTCTTTTTAGTGCTCCCGTCTTTTAGGGGCACAAAGAGACAAACAAATGGCAATGTCGCTTCTGGCTGTAGTTGCAAAGGACCACCTCCACTTTCGCCAGGCACCAACGACGTGGCCTATCATGGTCCCAATCCAACAGTTGGACGATTTCATCCATGTCACAATAGCAGCCCCCCTACTCCAAACAGTGGCACCTTACCCATTATAGCTCTTCTTCTAGTTCTTTCTCCAGACAAAGTACTACTTTATGATTCTTTGATTTGGCCTTGAATGCTAGGAGAGATGTTTCAAGTGCACCATCACAGATTCACCACTTTTGTATCATAGATTCTAGATCCACTCTGTTTATACAATTCCCTTCTGGATTGGCTCTCCATCTTTGGAGCTATCTCTATTTGTTTTTTTGGTTAGAGACATTGTAATGTTCCCAACTAGATCAGGTCTGATTTTTGAGTCGACTGCTTATGCATTTTGGTTTGGGACTTTCATCAAACACTTTGGAAACAACTGCTTTGATACCACTGAGATATCTGCTGATAGGTATGGGCTGATTGTTGGTGTGTGGTTTTATATTTGTTTTGCTGGTTGTTTGTTGGATTTATTTCAGATCACATTCAACATGACAATTTAATGACCATATTTGCACAACATAATTGATAGACTTTCATTTAATATCGAAACGTAAGCTTTATAAATTATGCAACATACAATAATTCCCTCAGACCATAGCAGCAGTATTATATGAATGATTAAGGATGTAAATATATGCACTCTGACCTCAAACAGTTCCAGATTTAGTGACCCCCCCTGGTGGAAGATTGCTCCTTTGGAACCATGATTTTTGCTGTAGAACGCTGGGTATTTGCAGCTCCCTCTTTGAACAGTAAAATGAACCCATTTACATCAAGACTCTGCTCCAGCTAATGTCTAAGACTTGGCTGTAGGTTAGCACAATCCTTTGCTGTTCCTTTTGAGTAATGAACAGCCCTCCTGAAACAACAATTTGACTGATTTGTGGGTACACACAGCTGGTGCATAGCAAGCACTACACTCAGATGAAGATTACACCCCTATTCAAGTAACAAATGACTACGACAACAAAAAATAACAAGAACAGGGCATTGTGTCCCCACGATATTAATGGGTCCTCTTTAATATGGCAGCTGATAATAAGTGACTATAGATCTAGAATAATAAATGGCAACTGATCCTCCTTTTATAGCAGATTCGTCCTCCGCATGTGGCCATGTCCTTAAGGTGGCAGTGCACCCTCTTTACAGTCAGAACTTGAGTAACCATTGTGTCCTTCTTGCAGCAGGTTTGGGAGTGAAGAAAAGGGTCTAGTGATACCGTGAGAGGTGCGCCCCTTTTTTAGATAAGGCTTCTCTATTTTCCATCCACAAGACTTAGCAATATGCAACGCATTGCTTCTTCGACGAAAAGATCTGAGTGATCTTTTCTCTCTCAATCAGTTAGGGTGGATAGTTTCACCACCGAAACCAATTTCTCTTAGGGTTTCCGTCCCAAGACCCAAAAGACACAATAACTCTCAAACTTTCCTTTTCAGAATAAGTCATGAACAATGAGAGAATGCTCTGCTATTTCTCTCTTTATCCCCTTTTCACCTTTCCTGCTCATTAATTAAGGAAAAAGTGACTAATTCTTTCTTCAATATTTCCACTTTTTTAACTTATTAAACCTTTTTATTTGAAAAGTGATTTATTTGACTTTAAAGCATTTTCGGGCACTGGAAATCACTTTTCATCATCCCAACAAATAAAACTTTTCATCCTGGTTCCAACGAGCTAATACACTAAGGTGCCCCCTCAGATAATTTAGATAAAATAACAAAGTTATTCAATTTATTTAAATTATGCTCAATATTACTCCCAAATTATGGGAATGGTTGAAATGCATCGGAAAAAAATTGACTGCGCAGGAGTGATCCTGATGATGAAAAATAATAGATGGACCTGGCCAGGCATCATATAACTACTCTAGAGTCTAAACCCTCTGAGCTCACAGGTAACATCAAATTACCCCTCTGATCAGTCTGACACAAACCCCAAAAGCCATCTCCAACTGCAGAGCAAGAGAACCAAAAAATGGGGACATGACAGTCTTACTTCTTGTTTTTTATAGGAGCCGACATAGCGCTCCCATTTTGTATTGATGTCATGGTACCAGATAGTCCCATTGACCTACTTTTGTGGTCATTTGTTGGATGTTAATAAAATTATCTTTATGTTATCTTTTTGGTCAATTGCATGATGATAGCTCTCATGATTACTGTGCTTGTGCTGAGACAAATGTCAACCTCATGTCCTAGGATTCTAAGCAAAGTGGTATTTCAAGTAGCAAAGGATTTTCCATGTGGATTGCAATTCAATTTTTGTAAGTTTGTCCCATCTCTGGGTTCACCATATTGTCAAAATGGGTCAGTCCTTCATTAAAAGATTGAAAGGAAAAATATTATTTTATTTCTTGGGAGAACTTTTCTTGCACAAACGTTCTTCCCATTCATCTATCCTTTTGGATTCCTTGCTTCTTTTAAATGGAGTTCAGAGTTTTTCATCATAACGGATGTGCATTCTAGGCAATCTGCATGCTTGTTAGTTGTTCTTCATACATATTTGATGCTTATGATGCCTTGCATTGTTTCCCTGATCTTGTCTCATTGGCTTTTCTAATCTCCAATCAATAATGAGAATGTTGGTTTTTTGCATCATATTTATAATTACCTGTCTTGGAGTCCCTTTTTGCTATGATATTCCCGTAACAGACCAGCAATTAGAGCTTTGGCATGTGTGGATTCTATCCAAACAAATTGTTGCATATAGACATCTAAGATTTGTCCTCTGGTTTCTTAGATCTCCTGTATTATCATTTTCTGCATGATCAAGCTTCAGTTCAATTTTATCTTCTCGAGGAGAATTCCATTTTGTTTCTTGTATTCTTGAAAATTTGTCAGTTTGTTATTACAAATGATGTGTATATTTACTAAATATGGAAAATATTTTTTCTAAGATAGCTGCATGAATTATGCCTCCATTCCGACTTTGACACCTGAATCTCATTTCAGTTCCGAGTAATGGTTTTATATTTCCGAAAATTATAATTTTTTTAATATTTTTAAAAAGCTGGAAAAAGTTACAGGCTATCCTTGGTATATTTCTAGTTTCTAATCTTGAGGTTTACTACACTCTGGCAACTTCTTGATTAACTTGTTCCAAGTTTCCTAAGAAAAAGCTTTTCAATGGACAGGAAGCTGGAATTGAAGTTGATCCACTTGGTGATTTCAATACGGAAACTGAGAGAAAGTTGGGAGCACTAGTTAGAGAAAAGTAAGCCCACAAGAATGTGCTTTTATGTTTTCTGCATTATTTGTTCTGTTGATTATGATTCAGAAAATTGAGTTCCTTGGAAAACTGCATTTTGGCCTCAGGTATGACACTGATTTCTATATTCTTCATCAGTACCCTCTTGCTGTAAGACCATTCTATACCATGCCATGTGTAGATGATCCTCTCTACAGCAACTCATTTGATGTCTTCATTCGAGGTATGTTCTCATGCTTTTTTCTTCAAACTGAAACTTCTCTCACCATCTATCATCTTGTATTGCGTTTGAACTTTGTAGATATTTCATTATTGGAGCAGTTATATTACTTTTCGAGTGTTAGCAACAACATTTTAATGTTATAAGCCATTATCTGGGGTCATGTTCTTGCTTCTTTCCCTGCTAGACTGGTTGTTGTATCTCTATATTCACCATGTCGGCATGCAGCAATTGGAACCTTGTTAATTCTATATGGTAATTTTGGTCCAAAATACTTGTCCTGTGGTTTAGGTTTGGGTTTTTAATTAATCAATAATAAAAATATCCAAAACATTTTGGCATGTTCACACATGGAAAAGTGAAAAATCAAAAATGACAAATGAAAGGTTAATTTAAAGTTTTCAAGGGTATCCTATATGAATATGGATGAAATAACTCATGTACCCCCTAGAGATGGGAACATGAGTGTGATATGGGTTATGCCGATGTACAAAGTGAAAATGTAATGAAATGTGAGTGATATCAAGGCAAAACATGAAGAAAGTACCCCATCATGTGCTGGAAGACACAAACAACAAAGAAAAGACTTGAACCGACCATGCACAACTAAGTGAGAGAAGTGACTAGAAGATCATGAGCAAGAGGAAATAATAAGATCTCCCCAACAGTGATCCGACGTAAGAGAAGTGTATCCATCAAAATGAAAAGATACCTGATACGCGACTACAAGAACCTCCATCGATGGTACAAGGATAACAAATCCTTGTTGATGAGAGTGAAAGAACATGACAATATGAGTGTGCAAGGTCGTTTTCCATGAATACCACATACCCCTGGGTGGCCAAAAGTGATAACACCAAGGAAAACTTGTGCACCATGATACCGCCCATGATCTATAAACTGTTCCATAGAAAGTCCATAGGTGTCATGAAAAATGGTCCTTTGACAACCATACAAACTGTTGGAAATTACTAAACTATGGAGACAATGATAGATGAAAATCAAATCATTAAGACAATTTTGGACGGTTGAAAACTTCATATATATATGTGTGTGTGTGTGTGTGTGTGTGTATTTATAAGAGATGAAGTTTATGTTCAACCTCTTAGCTTAAGATAAGCTGGTAGAATCCTTCAAACCTTATCTTATGTCAAATCAGTAAGACATACGATGTTAGAGATTACCAAAGCATGAAGATAATGCTATCTGTAAATCAAATCTGCAAGAAGTCAATTTTGGATAGTTGAAAACTTCATACATATAAGAGATGAAGTTCAAGTACATACAGTTAGCTTAAAATAAGTTGGCACAACCCTTGAAGCTCTTGAAAGCTTTAGCTAGGGAAAAACATGAAGATCCATGGCTCCACCAAAGATACTCCACAAGCTAGCATCAGCACTAGCAAGCCTCATTGGCTCCGACCAATAAGTCTACTCTCTCTTCTTCTTGTCAAACAAGGATAGGCTTCTTTTCCCCTCAATTTTTTCACAAACACTAGCTCGTTAGTCTTCTTAGGGTAAAACCTTAAACCTAGTACATTGAAAGAAACCTCTAGGAACCCTAGTGCTCCAAAACCAAGAGAGAATACAAAGAAGAATCCCTGAGAGAGAGAAACTAAAGCACTCTTCTTATCACATCTCTAAACACAAGATGATCAAGATGATACAAAATGAGATCATCATCTCCAACATCAGCTTAGAAGAACAAACACAACCATCTCACAAGATCATGCTCCCAACAAAGACGTTCTCTCTAGACTTTGTAACTTCTCCTAGTGTTTCCTCATGAACCTTAACACCTTAGAACAAGAAGACCAATAATCGATTTGGAGAGTTATTTAATGAAGACAAGAACAAGAAAAGAATACAATGTTGACGATGAGAAATGACTCTATCCTTTATTTACATGAGAGGTGAAGGGAGTTCTACAAATCAAGTGTATGTAGTCCACTACAAGCAACCTATAAGATGCAAGTAGGTCCAGACTCCACACATGAAGTGTTGCTTCTACAAGTGACATGTTGGGCTTCAAGGTGATGGTGTGATCCACAAGCAAGGCTCCAAGACAATTGTGCTCCTCATCCAAGGCCCAATGCTCTTCCAAGGGCTCCAATGCTACAATGCCTCTCCTAGGTCATGTGCTCTTTTGGATTCACTCCACTTACATGATCTGTAATATCCCAAATACTGATATTCTCTAATGTTCTATGATAGTGCCGACTCGCACACTCAATCTCATACAAATTTGCAAAATAACTGTGCATGCAAACTGGCCATGCAAAAATGCCCTAAAATATAGCTGAATTAGGGTTAGGGATTTGCAGAGAGAAATTAACACTTACCACTGATATTCTGGTCGATAATGACTCCAGAGATAACTGCATGCATAAGGATCCGGATGGGTGGTCTAATAATGCTCTTTTCCTGCCGGTGTTACCACCCCGCAGTGCCGTAAAAACCCTCCAAACTGAAGGTGACGTTTTTGTAGGAGGAGAGGTCCGTTCGGGTTGAAACTTTCTGAGCTTATCCGTCTGCTGATGCCAGAGAGATGGCCTGGCACATGCGGAGGTTTGGTTGTCTCTAAGTGCCCTAGCGAATTGATTGGCAGTTTTGTTGCTCACGCCCCCAACTGATCTGTTTGGCTAATAGCTGCTCCAGGTGAGCAAACTGATGGTTGATAATCACTGCATACCGTAGGATAGGCCTGCTGAGAAAGAGGAAGCTGACATGCGGAGGAAAGACTGGGTTTTGTGGTCCCAACGAATCCTTCTCTGTTTTCCCTGCTACTTCCGACTGCAAAACGTGGATCTGCTAATAACCCTTCAGAATGTGTTGGATCTCCGAATACAGTAGTATATGATGGATGCAATGGATAAACCTGGATGATCTATCCCAATAAGAGACTAGGGCAGATATCTCACTGTCGAACCCTCGCTAGCTGAAGACACTGTCTCCAACCCCAATTGTCGCGGCTGCACACCGTGCTGCTGCTCGAAACTCCAAAATCAATCAACAATAACAATAGCTAATCTCTTTGGTCCAATAACCCTTCTTAAATAGAATAACATGTACTTTTAGGGTTTACGCTTCACTTTTGCATGCATGCAATTCTAATTTCATGTTGACTTTAACACTAAAATAAGGCTTGCATGCTTTGCATGCTTTATGATATGAACTCTTATGGCCTTCTTACTACATTGATGACTTAATAATACTGAATTGATGTACCTTTTTGCTCCTAGTGCTATTAGTCCTCAATTATTCCCTTTTTATAAAAACAGAACATTACAGTCCTCCCTCGCCAAAGATTGCTTGTCCTCAAGCAATGCCAATGCAAATCCACAATCAATCATTTGAACCAATTGAATCCGAGGATGATCCCAGGGTCCCAAATTATCTTAGGAGATCTGTAGCACCCTCTGCTCAAAACACTCCACTGCATGGTACTATCACCAGAGAGCTCCTGAAAGCATCCTCTAGCAATCACTAAACTGTCAGTCACTGTAATCGAAGGGTCCCAAATCAATCTGAGAATTGCAGAGGTCAAAATGCATCCACCGCTACCCTGTGTAGAATCGACACAAGGAGCATCATGTAGACTCCCAAGTAACGCCATCAGTAAACACTGTATCCATCCCTCATAAGGTGTTCCACCTGGATCCCAATGCAAACTTGTGCATATTCATTCCAAATATCTGAAGGCTCTTGTGGGACTATACCCTTGGTTAGGAATGTCTTCCCAAGAATCGCCCACTCAATAGAGCACCAACTCTTAATCTCTCTCCAACCCAGCCCCCGAAAAGTACCTTGTCCATAAGCGCCATCACAAGAAATAATCCTACCAAGCTGACATTCTGCTCTTCTGATTTCAACTAGAATGCTCATATACTGCTGGTCAATTTCTCGATCATGTCCAACCTATAAAAACCATCCGCCATCATGCAAATGTGGATTCAAGCTACTGCAAGCCCTGTCTATGTACTCCTTAAGAGGACTGCTTTCAAATGCAATAGTATGTTTCTCCTGCTGCTCCATCAAGGAATCTAACTGTTGTTCAATACTAGAAATCCTGACCGTCGACTTGGTACATGCAACTCGAAGAACTGTAAGCTCAACATCTCGTTGTACTATGGTGTCTCGGAGTATCTTGGTCCCTCTATCGTCTCTAGAATGCTTTCTTTAACACGTTCAATCTTCTCTCGGTGACTATCATATGGAAGCTCTATCTCATGCATGTATAAACTCTCCCTAACCTCCATTTGTGACTGCTCACTGTCTCGACTGCTGTGCTCATTGTCTTGCACCTCATGTATTTCGCTTGTCATAACTGTCTGGACTTCTGCTGTAGGTGATGAAGAGTGTACCAAGTCCAACTCATCACACGGCTTGTCCACAATCTGACTAGCGAATGTGCTTGTGTCGCTAGACTCATAAGATGGCTCTGATGCTATCTCCTCATGCACATCCTCATCATGTACTGCTATCCTCCGAAACTCTGAAATAATGCATCTGCACTACCTGTCTGCTTGAGCTGTGCCAGCTCTCTAAAGTGTACCTTAGGGTCCTTCCGATCAAACCACTCAATGAGCCTCTGTGTAAAATCTGGGTACGATGTGATGGTATTGTGACCCTGTGTCACTAACCCGTGGTACCACCACTCATGGGCTTCTCCATCCAAATGCAAAGTAGCCAATTTAATGGCATCTGTCTCAATCATGGGGTTGAGCTGGAAGTATGTATCCAACTTCTGCACCCAATTTCGAGCTGGGCCACCTCGAGTACCCTCAAAGGTAGGGATAGTCAGTTTCCCTATGGTGTGTTGTAACTCATAGTTCTGGGTGAATGGCCTATTGTAAGCTCTAGGTTTGTTCTTACTTTTAAAGTGGCAGAAGTCAGTGAAGGTCATGGTTGAATGGAGTCCTCTCTTAAAGCTCTATACTCTCTCAAATAGGCACTCATGGATTCTTCTGGTTCTGCTTGTGCTAGAGGCATTGCAGCTGGACTATCTAAGAATTGAGGCATGGTGGGTCATAAAGGCTTGTATATCTGGGGATGGCTCTTCATGTTGGTATGTAAGTGCTCCCTACTACTGTTGGTGGATACCCTATCACTATTGGGAAACAAGGGACTGTGTGGGGTGGGCCCATTTTTCTATGTCATTTGCCTGAAGGTACTCATCATTTCTTTTTGCCCAGTAATGAGTTCTTTTATGGCTGATATGAGACTATTGAAAGCTGTTTTATCATCATCGGCCATTGTTTCTTTGCCCTTTCCGAACTGATACTCTCTGTCCCTTTCCGAACTGATACTCTCTGTCCCCCAACTCTATGTCCTCTAACTCCTCTTCTCCTCTATCACTGTTTCTAAACCTTTGTCTTCGGTAAGTAATGTTGTATGGGTCTTCTGAATTCATTTACACTTTTGCATGCCCACAACTGGCAAGGAAAATAGCTTTGATACCACTGTAATATCCCAAATACTGATATCCTCTAATGTTCTATGATAGTGCCGACTCTCACACTCAATCTCATACAAATTTGCAAAATAACTGTGCATGCAAACTCGCCATGCAAAAATGCTCTAAAATATAGTTGAATTAGGGTTAGGGTTTTGCAGAGAGAAATTAACACTTATCACAGATATTCTGGTTGATAATGACTCCAGAGATAGCTGCATGCACAAGGATCCGGATGGGTGGTCTAATAATGCTCTTTTCCTCCGGTGTTACCGCCCCGCAGTACCGTAAAAACCGTCCAGACTGAAGGTGACATTTTTGTAGGAGGAGAAGTCCGTTCGGGTTGAAACTTTCTGATCTTGTCCGTCGGCTGATGTCGGAGAGATGGCCTAGCACATGTGGAGGTTTGGTTGCCTCTAAGTGCCCTAGCGAATTGATTTGCAGTTTTGCTGCTCACGCCCCCAACTGATCTGTTTGGCTGATAGTTGCTCCAGGTGAGCAAACTGACGGTTGATAATCACTACATACTGTAGGATAGGCCTGCTGAGAAAGAGGAAGCTGACATGCGGAGGAAAGACTGGGTTTTGTGGTCCTAACGAATCCTTCTCTATTTTCCCTGCTACTTCCGGCTGCAAAATGTGGATCTGCTAATAACCCTTCGGAATGTGCTGGATCTCCAAATACTGTAGTATATGATGGATGCAATGGATAAACCTGGATGATCTATCCCAATAAGAGACTAGGGCAGATATCTCATTGTCGAACCCTCGCTAGCTGAAGACACCATCTCCAACCCCAACTGCCGTGGCTGCACGTTGTAATGCTGCTCGAAACTCCAAAATCAATCAACAATAACAATAGCTAATCTCTTTGGTCCAGTAACCCTTCTTAAATAGAATAACATGTACTTTTAGGGTTTGCATGTCACTTTTAGGGTTTACATTTCACTTTTGCATGCATGCAATTCTAATTTCATGTTGACTTTAACACTAAAATAAGGCGTGCATGCTCTGCATGCTTTATGATATGAACTCTTATGGCCTTCTTACTACACTGATGACTTAATAATACTGAATTGATGTACCTTTTTGCTCCTAGTGCTATTAGTCCTCGGTTATTCCCTTTTTATAAAAACGGAACATTACATGATCATTGTCACAACCTAGTCATCCCCAAGCCAACTTCAAGATTCCATTCAAGCATCAAGGCAACCCATTGTCTAGGATTCAACACCCTCCTTTAGAATGCCAAACACTCGAATCGATGGCATTCTCCAAGAAAGCAACCTTGCCACGTGGCCAACGCGTAGAGTGTTGGCAAGCAGTCTGCAATGCTTCAAGTAAGAATGCCAATCAAATATCCATATGAGGTCTAACATCCAATGAGTAAGGCACCTCCAATGTGCAAGTCTATCATGGATCAATCAAAGGTTAACCATACATCATGTACCACACATCTCATGAAGTACCCCCCAAACATGGTGTAAACACTTTTAGAGTAACCCCAAAAGGTAACACATTCTTCAAAGTTACTAGACTTGACTTGGCCCTTGACACTAGGGTGGATGTGATTGTAGATTGATGAGTTGACATAATATTGACATGTATCCACAGTTCACTCTACAAACTATAGTTATTGAATATATATATATATATATAGAGAGAGAGAGAGAGAGAGAGAGATTTGTATGTATGTGCATGTGTGTATCCATCTATTTATAAATTTCATTGATATGAAAGTTTACGATTTATATGATGCAAAAATACAACATGAAGTTCAAAAATATATGATTAATTACAAACTCAAAAACTGCCATGAATTTAGGATGATGGGCTATTATGGTGCCTCAACGATCGACCAATTGAAGTACTATTTAGTGAAGAAGGGCTCCTTGGGCTTAATGATCCAATTTATGGTAGACCAATATCCACCATCTCAATAATTGTAAAATCATTTCCTACTCAATGAAGAAGGGATTCTTGTGCTCAATGATCCAATTTATTGCTCGATCAACACCCACTTTCTCAAAAATTATAAAGTCTCTGCATTTTACGGTGTTCAATTGAAAATGTCTACGATGAGATGGACCAATCCTCAACCTTTCAATAACTTGATTTGGATTCAGGAGTAGTGTTGATTTGTCACATGATGTGACCCCTTAGTGGATGTTTCCATAAGTTGATTAAACAAGTCATGGTTTGACAAGTTTCTAGAGGTAACTCTACAAATAAAAAATACAAAAAACACAGTAAATTGTAATATATGTATGTATGTATATAGTTATAGATTTCATTGATATGAAACTCTACAATGCCTATAATGCAAAAATGCGACACAAAGTTCAAAATGATATGATTAACTACATGCTCCAAAAATGTCGTGGTTCATGATGATGGCCTTTGTAGTGCCTCGATGAACAATCAAATTCTTGGAAACATAATCCTATGGGATTATTGTGGAATTGTAAATATTGTAAATATTTAGCTATGGTGAGTCATAGGGGATCTGAAGAGTTAGAGGAGAGTGAAAAACATATCTTTGGAATATGAAACCAAGGGTCACTCATATAAATAAGACATTTTCGATCAATACAAATCTATTTAGCTTGGAGTTATTCTAGTTCTGACCGTGGTATTAAAGATCGATATTTGTTATAACTCCTTGAGTGCTTGCAGTCTTCCCTTTGTGTCCTTAGGATGACATATTCTTTACATCCACATCTGTTAAAGTTTTGGGTTAGATTAGGGTTTTTTAAAAAATTAACAACTTTGCACATCACTTCAGTCAACTACTTAGACAAAGTAAAGGTACAACAGTGGTAACATAACATAAATTTCAACATGCAGTACAATACAATAGTAACACTGAACAAAATTTCAACATAGTGCTAGAAGCAAACTAGTAAGACAAATTAGAACATAAATTTCATCTCATTCAACTTTAGCACTACTCAATGGTCCCTGTGCTAAAGTTGGCCCTTGAGATGCAAGAGACAGTAGCATTAATACCATGCAAAACATACCAATGAATCAACAACTAAAGAGCAGTGATAATGAACTGTAACAATGTTGATTTATATATGGTTTGGATCTCCCTTATACTCGGAAACTTTTAGGGCAAGATCTTGTCACTAAAAGGACAAGCTGCCAAAAGGAATGAATGACATATCTTGAGAGAGAGAGAGAGAGTTAGAGAGCTATAGGTTAAGGTTAGACACATACAGTAGTAAACAAGATACCTCAATCATCAAATGTGAAGACCCTTGTCATTTAGGGCTTAACACAACCACAACTCAGTTCAAAATAGGCTGCAAACAAGTCAAGGCCAGAGAGGTAAGGTCAAATCAACCATGGCTTAGCTAGAAGAGGTTACCACAGTTCACATTTAGGTTGCGGGAGATCATCATAGTCCATAGCCCAACTAGGAGAGATCAACATAGTCACAGTCACAACCCACTAGTATATATAGTTACAACTAACTAGTATACATAGTCACAACCAAAACTTATAACTTATAAGGACACATACTCCCACAAAGTCCATGAATTAGGCGTATAAGGTCACGACTCAGTAGGATACACAGTCCACAGGTCAACCCATAAGTTCATGGCTCAGCAGGAAGACAATACACAGTCCATAGATCAACCCACAAAGGTCACGACCCAAAAGGAAGAGCACCACACAGTCCATAGATTAGCCCATAAGGTCACCTAAAATAGTCATGGACTATTCCATAAGAAGATAGGAGCAACAAGAAATGAAAACGTCCACCCAAAGCAGTAGAAACCCTAGGCGTCAAGCACAAACCAACAAAGGATAAGATCTGAGCTTCTTCTCATGTCACGATACTTGCTAGAAATGGAGAAGTGAAACTTATTTATAATCAAATTGTTGGAAACATAATCCTATGGGATTATTGTGGAATTATAAATATTGTAAGTATTTAGCTATGACGAGTCATAGGGAATCTGAAGAGTCAGAGGAGAATGAGAAACATATCTATGGAATATGAAACCAAGGGTCACTCATATAAATTAGACATTCTCGATTAATACAAATCTATTTAGATTGGAGTTATTCTAGTTCTGACCGTGGTATTAAAGCTCGATATTTATTATAACTCCATAAGTGCTTGCAGTCTTCCCTTTGCGTCTTCAGGACCATCGGTACCTTATCCTAAGGCCAAAAATAAAAACCATAAAATGGTACCAATGGTCCAAAAATGAAAACCATAAAATAAAAGTCATCATGCTAAAGGTACACAAGTAAGAGTGCTAGGACCAAGTAAGATAAAGGACCATAAGTCAACCAAAGGGGTCATAAAAGAAGGTAAGACAACCCTCATACCCAGAAGACCAAGGTGTACCATAAAGGTGGACAAACAACATCTCTTTTACCTACAGGGCCAACAAGACTAAGGTGTACCATATGTTGAATTTTCAGCATTAGCATAAACTTTAAAAATTTGCAGATAAACATAAATAGATCAGCAGTGTAGTAAAAACACATTCATCACATCAGCACACATGGACACAATATTTTTCACTGGGGAAACCTTTAAAGGACAAAACCCCCAAAAGCATTAATAGCTCATCTCGTAAATGAGATGGCTTAAGAAATTCTTCAAAAAGTTCCTCAAATCCAGATCTGGATTTTGACCACAGTAACTGTAAAATTCATCAGTAAAAATCAGACTGATAATTTTACCCACAATTTCTAGAATTACAGAAAATTACCAATTTAGGTCTTTCTCAGAAAAACTGAGATTTTCTCTCTCCTGCCCGAAAATATCAGACTGCTGAAAACTGCCCGAAAGTATCAGATTGCTGAAAACTGCCCAAAAATATCAGACTGCTGAAAACTGCCCGAAAGTATCAGATTGCTGAAAACCGCCCGAAAATATCAGACTGCTGAAAACTGCCCAAAAATATTACACTGCTGAAAACCGCCCGAAAATATCAGATTCTCTAAAAACTGCCTGAAAATATCAGGTTCTTTGAAAATTGCCCAAAAATATCAGACTGCTGAAAACTGCCCAAAAAATGGAATGCTGAAGATGGCTGTGCAAAAATGTTGAAGATGGACTTTGCTGATAAAACCCTAGATGAGGGTTTGAACATAAGATAGTCCTCTTCACCTGTGAGAGCAAAAGTGTGTGACAAATGAGAAGGGTTGATCTTCTTTTATAGCCTTTGTTCACCTGTAAGTAGACAAGATTAGGAATTTTTTTTTTTTTTTTTATTCTTTTCCTAATTTCACTTTCATTTTTACCAAAAGAAACTTTTACTTTTTTCCTTTGACTTTTATAAGAAGTCCTTGTTTAATTTTGTCTTCCACCTGTGGTCCTTTTCTTGTGGTACAAAAAGCCTTTATTTCTTTTGACTTTTGACTTTGGCCTTTTACCAAGTGCCCCTGTGGTACTTTTTTCTTTCAAAAGTACATCATCATAAACCAAGAGAGTTATTAATGCTTTTATCTCACACACTGTGTGACACCTAGATCTGGTACTAGGGTAACTTAACCAAGGGTAGCTAATCCTTGGAGAAGCACACCAAGCCCATAGATCAAGGGTCAAAGTGCCACACATGCCCAGACCCAATCTAGGGCTTACAGTGTCTTCATTCTCCCAGAGAATGGCTAATCAGAACTAAGTTGAGTCTACCAGTCCCAGACTGGTCTACATCGTGGTCCCGGACCAGACGTCTACTTAATACAAGGTTGAGTCTACCCAGGGCATATCTGGGTTTATATCATGGCCCCAGACCAGATATCTACCATTCAACAGAATGGTCACTCAACACTGGGTTGAGTCTTCATCGTGGTCCCGGACCACGTGGTCCCATTCTCCGAAGAGAAGGGCTCTCGATGCTGCTTAGAAAATCAACACCATAAAGGACTAAGGACTTTAATATTTTCTCTCTCAAGGTATATTTTCATGTGTGTTCCATACATCTTTATCATCAGTGTATAAGGAGAAAATCGAAACTGGATGATGTGATCCTCTGGTCCTCAGTAATGCTCCTAAGGGTTAGGTGCTAGTGATATCATCAAGGGGTGGCCAGTTTCTTGAGAAGCAACCTAGCAATAACCGAATAGGAGAGAGGACATCACACATCATCATCTTGGTCAATTTGACCAAGATCCACTTGGTTAACTAACCAGGAATGTATCTGCAGGAATTGCTTGGTCCCAAACCAAGAATCTTCCCGATCCCATACCAGGAAGTCTCTGTCTCAACCTGCAGGTTCTGCTTGGACATCGTGTCCAAGAAACTGTTTGGTCCTAGACCAGAATACCCTAGAGACATATAGGGGCCCTAACCATATGTGAGGGACCTTGCCATGGCATCAACCTGATTGGTCCTAGACCAAGAACCCCAAGAGACTACTAGGGGCCCTAGGGTACCATTCTCCTTGAGAATGGGTCTCGCAATTGCACCATCTTTAACAGCCTGCTCTCAAACTTGTCCACTAAAGTGCTCAGATCTGCACACTATCATCTCTCCTTAGAAATGTGTTTCACCATATGGTGACCCTACATTTCTTTGCATTTGTGTTCTTTGTTGTCGTTACGACTGTGTACACTGTCATCTCTGAAGTTACGATTGTATGTGGGCATTGTCTCTCTTGACATGAGCATACTGTATTTGCTCCTCGACTAAAAACGCATTGATGGAGTTTCTTTCTCCCATTTTCACACCACGAAGTGTAGGTTTCCCTTAAGCTCTTACAACAAAGATTTGGAATCCAGTAACTCTACAAATTGAGTTGTATAGTTTGTACACTAAAATGTCGAGTGTTTGTGTAGTGCTTGGAAAATGGGTAAAACATTTACTTGATGGTTGCCATGGCTTTTCCTTGTTAGTTGTCTGATTTGCTTGTTTGAAGCAGTATTGGTCGGAATGGCACTTTGGAGCAAATTCATGGATGTAACTGCAGGATAAATGTTGTGGATGTCTTGATGTTGAGATTGTATCTATGCATTGTTATAGATTGTAGTTAACCTGTTGTAATGTATTCAGGATTGCGCTAATGTTACAGATTAGTGATGATTCTTTTTATCTTATTCTCTTTGTGACCGAGTATGAGAGTATGCAGGAAGAAGTACATGTGTAGACTTGTGCATTGAAACTATAATTTCTTATGTGAGGGTACTGTGTATTGAAGGCTACCGCTACCATATTTTAAATGTTTTAAGAATGGCCTTGAAATATTTTGAGTTTTAACCTCATTTGTGAGTTGGCGTGACTTGCATACGCTATCATAGAAAACTTTATTATATTTCTAGAATCATTATTGTATTGAGAAAGCATTGTATTGTGAGCTATTTGGAGAGACTCAGAAGTGTTGAGTTATTTGCATAGCTTGTTGTATCACAATAGCTAGTGTAGAGATTGTGTTTTTCATTGTATAGGCTTGTATCATCAAGATGCATTTTTTTTGGTTTCTAATGTTGGAGTAGTGCTCACTGGCAAAGACAACTATCCAGGATAGTTGAGGAAGATTAAGCATACCCTCATCTTCAAAGACCTATGGGATGACATTTGTGAAGGACAAATTGTTGATGTAGTAGATGGTGGTACACTTACTGCATAGACATAAAACTTGCCAGATGGAAGAGTAGAGACAAGAAGGCATACACACTAATTGTTGCTACAATAAGTTAAGAGGCGAGTTGACATATTTCATTTGTCAAAACTTCTTAAGATGATTTGAAGAAGTTAAAGGGTTTGTATGACTCACATTAATAAGTGGAGCTAATTTAGCTACTGTTGAGTCTCTTCAACCTAGAGGTGAAGGGAAATGATCCCATGACCGTGTCATTTGAGATTTTAGAGCAATCATGCATGACACTGATGCTACTCGTGTGAAGAGAGACCTTGCTCTCACTACCTTCGTCAAGTTCCTCTACCCCACATATTCACAGTCCCTTGAATCACTTCAAGCTAGTGGTAATTTGAAAGAGCTCACTTTTGACACTCTGGTGGGGAAGATTGTAGAAAGAGAGAAAGCCTTCACAAAGAAAATAGTTCAACCCATTGGAGAGACCTTGTGCCTTGCCCAGAGAGGGAAGAATCTATCAAATGACTCTTCTAAAGGAGACAACGGTAAGACAAGACACGATAGAAATAATTTGAGGGACTGGGGTGGAAACAATCACAACAAGAGACGTGATCTTCACCGTGGCCACTGTGCCAAGAATGGACATGATGCAGAACATTACTGGGTTCCAAGGGAGACAATTAAAGAGAAGCATAACTAGAAGAAAGAAAACAATAGTAAAGCTCATGAGTTTGGTAAATCTCCTAAGTATGCTCACTTTATTATTGCACATTATACGGTGGAATACATGAAGTTATGTTTAACACTACATTTGCATCTTGGGGAGATACTTAGCTGCTTGACACTAGTGCAACCTGCCACGTGACATTTAGAACAAAGTCACATATATCGTGTCGAAGAATATATCTCCTAGGGTCCATAATGTAACTTATCGACAACAACGACGAAAATATTGGAAAATACCGGAAAATGTTGTAAAGTATCAAAAAAACACAAAAACATAACCATTTTTATCAAATTCTTTAATATCTAAAGCAAAGACAACATCAAATAAACACATTACTAGATAAATATGAAAATACAACTAATATATAAGATTCATAAGATGTCAAATGGTGGATCATGATCACATATCGACTATAAACTGAAATACTTAAATATATGTTCTTGATGGAGGGATAGAAAATCACATCAAATGATCAAAATAAATGTCTCTCAAGAGATGAATCATCATGACTCATGAGGCATCTAGATACTATGTAGTACAATGATAAGTAATAGGAATCAACGATCCCCTCTACCCCTTTTATGGGAAGGGGCACCACTCTTCTTCTGGAAGTAGGAGGGGGTCATGTAGGTGCTTTGAATTCTGAACGGTATCTAAAATTCTACTTTTTGCATATGAAGTCCGATGAGGTTGGAACCACTCTCAAACATCCTAAAACAATTAATGGTAATGTTAAAAAATGAAGTAAAATGATAGAAAATGAAAGAGAAAGAGAATTTCACTTTTACTTTAATATTTTAATATTACCCATTATTATAGATTGTGTCAATTGGTGAATCCCCACTCCACAAATGCTCTGTTAATGGCAAAGAAAATCTTGGATTTCCCCTTTCTCACTCGATAGAAACTGTGACAAACCTCCTTGGAGCTATTCACCCTTCCTCAACAATGCAAAATGAACCTAAAAACTTTGAATCCACGGTTTTAATCTTTCAATTTGGCATTTTTCTCAACACATGCCGATATTTACCATCGACTCGCAATATTTACCTAAAATATCGTGCTTCATTCAATGTGTCGCGACCGATTCAAATATCGGAAAATGTCGTGATTTTTTCTTGGAGAAATATTATCGAGGGTTTGGTATCGTGATACTAACAAAATATTGCCGATATATGTAACTATGCTTTAGAAAATATTTCTTTGAAGAATTGAATGACATTGTAGATGGTGTAATATATTTTGTTGATAAGTCCAACCTCAAACCAAAGGGAATTGGCACCATCTGGCTCAAATTGCTTGGATTCCTTTATTATCTGTGGCATAATGTTTCATAGTTGCAGAGAAGCTTGTTGCCCTTTGTACACAATTAGACAACAAAGTCATTCCACCCACATGTTTGATGGGATAGTTGAGATAAGGAGATCCTCTGATAACCAAGTCACATGACCAGGTATGAAAATGAGAAACTGTTGAAGTGGAAAGGATCATCTGCAAGAGCTCAAAATTTTTTCTGCCTCTCTCGGCATGAAGAAGGTACATTGTCATCTAGTCTTTTGTGGCTTGCTAGATATCGACACATTAATTATATTAGTCACAAGATGTTGAAAATGAATGGCATTTCTAGTTTTCCCACCATTCCAAAGAAGTTGAAATAGTGTGATGCTTGTATTTTTGGCAAACGTAGTAAACAACCTTTCCTCGAGTCAAAGTTTAAAGCATGTAGAAAACTAAAGTTGATACACTCTGAGTTGTGTGGCCCTATGCCTGTTGCTTCTACAAATGGTAATACATATCTAATGATTTTTGTTGATGATTACACCAAGATGTGTTGAGTTTATTTACTAAAACAAAAATCCAAGGCATATAAAACTTTAACAAATTTTCATGTATGGATTGAAAATGAAGCACATATCACATTGGCACTCTTCATACTAATAACAGAAAAGAGTATACCACTAATGATTTTGAAAAATATCTTTGTTAACATGGGTTTATGCATCAAACAACTGCTATATATAATCCTTAGTAGAATGGTGTAGTAGAAAGGACATCTTCTTGGAGTACTCAAACACCACTAAAGTATATCTTCTTTATGATGAGGTAAACAAAAAGTTTTATTTTCCAAAGATGTCATTTTTCTTGAAATGAATAAAAATGACGAGTCTATTGAGAGGCAGTTTGATCGCTTGGAAAAATTTACCCATGTAAGACATTTCATAGATTTGACAATGAGATTCCACATCTTGAAAGGGGATCCCTATCCTGGGTTAATCTTTGGTATCTCCTTTTGCAATGCCCTCTCCCCCTCATGAAGAAGTTCTAGCCACTTCACCAAAACAAGAGGTTCAATTGGATGATGTGATTCAGAGGATTGAAAGGCTGGATCCTGAGGAGAATGAAGCACCATCAGTTGAACAACCTAGACCCTCGTGAAAAGTTCCAACGTGGGTCACAAAGACACTTGAAAGTGTTCATCTCAATCAAGTCGAAAAAACAGGAACCAAAAGTTCGACAAGGCAAGAAGGTGGAGGAGATGTAGATAATTCAAATTTAGGTGATGTAGAAGATATGGATGTTTCGTATGATTTTGAATTGAATTTATCTGCTAAGTTTGAACCAACTTCCTTTGAAGAAGCTACCACTCGTGATGAGTGGCAAGAAGCCATGCATGATGAATATGATGGTTTCATCGATGTGGAAGTTGGTGGATCCTCCATTTAGAACCAAACCAATTGGTTGGAAGTGGGTCTACAGGAACAAGTACAAATTAGATGGCTCACTTGAGAAGCAAAATGTGAGGCTTGTGGCAAAAGGTTTTGCATAGAAATAAGGTATTGACTATGTGGAGACTTTTACCCCACAACAAAATGGGCCACCATTCAGACTCTATTGTCCTTGGTTACACAAAATGGGTGGAAAGTTCATTAAATGGATGTGAAGATTGCTTTCTTGAATAGAGAGTAGAAAGAGAAGGTTTTCATGTCTCAATCAAAAGGTTTTGTGGGAAGGTATAAGAAACGAAAAGTATGCAAAGTTATCAAGTCATTGTATGGCATGAAACAAGCACCTTGTGCATGGTATGGAAAACAAATTGAGCAAATTTTAAAGTTAAATTTCAAACCTTTTAATTTTGATGATGCAACATTGTTTCTAAAGAAAATTGGAAGATTCGTTGTATATCTTGTGGTGTATGTAGATGATTTGTTGGTGATAGGGAACAATGAAAACTACATTACATGCATAAAGAAAGAATTGAAGAATGGCTTTGAGATGATAGATTTGGGACATCTTCTCTACTACTTGGGATTTGAAGTGGCCTAGAATAGAAAGTACATTTTCATCCCCCAAAAGAACTACATTGGAGAATTGTTGAACATGTTCTTCATGATAGAGTGTAACCCTCTCTCTACTCCAATGGAACAACACTTGAAGCTCACATCAGAAGAAATGAATGAATTTGATAATGAAACCAGGTACAAGCAACTTGTGGGGAGCCTTTTCTACCTTACCACCACTAGACTAGATATTTCATTTGCTGTTGGGATCTTTTCTAGGTTCATGAAAAACCTTGCGAAGAACATTGGTCTACTGTAAAATGAGTTCTAAATACTTGAAGGCGACTCTAGATTTTGGACTCAAATATTCTAATTTAAACTTTGTTGGCGACAAAAAGAATGGAGTGTCTATTGTAGGTTACCTCATGAGTCTTCGATCAACAACTATCTCTTGGAGGTCATGCAAACAATCTATTCTAGTAAATTCCAAAACAAAGCAGAATATGTGGTTGTAGTAGAAGCAACAAAGGAGATTGTGCTGCTCAAGATAATACTTAAGATTTGTAGGACAAATAGGTGACTTTCACTTATCTACTGATTGATAATACTTTTGCAATCAAATTGGCCAAGATCCCCAGATTCATGATTGAACTAAGCACATCAACACAAAGTACCATTTGATTCGATGTCGTGTAGAGGCCAAGACAATTCATTTGAGACATTGTTCAACACATGTGCAAATTGCAGACATTTTGATCAAAGCACTTGGAAGAGAAAAGCTTGAAAAGTTCAGAACGATGCTTGGACTCACGAACACCCCTTTTGATTAAGGGGGAATGTCTGAAACTTAAATATATAGCGGTGATGAGTCATAGGGAATTAGAAGAGTCATAGTAGAATGAGAAACATACCTTTGGAATACGAACTGAAGGGTCACTCCTATATTATAAATAAGACATTTTCGATCAATATAAATCAATTAAGCTTGGACTTATTCCAGATCTGGTATGAATGAAATACTCCTTGGAGAAGAAGCGCTCCTTGTGTTCAATGATCCAATTCAATGCTTGATCAACATTCACCGTTTCATTAGTTGTGATATTAAATTATATCAAATATGTTGAGGTGTAAATTTTTTTTAATGTGTAAAATAGTTAAGATAATACAAACTACACCTCAAGAAATTGGATCTCTCTCGGTGCTTGATAGATCCGAGTCTAAGATGGATCTACGCTGGTATATAGCAAGGGTTATTTTAAAATAATCAACAGAAGGGCTGAAATTTGTCAAAAAAAAACCCCGATTCAACCTCTTCGATATAGCTGATGAGGTTTTAATTTTCCTATTATTTTGAGATAGAAAATCTTTCTCGACTCACAATACAGGAATACACAAATATCCAATAGCATGGAAAGTAACCTACTTTTGGTTTTATTAAGGATGTTTAAAAATAACGTTGAAAAGGTTTAAATAACTTCACAGCTATGAAACCGGATTCGTCCAAAAGGGCCTGCGTGTCCCGTGTCCGCGTGCTGGACACGGACATGCTGACAAAGCGTGTCCAAGACGTCTTTGTAGAGTGTCCTGTTTTCGGACACGCGTGTCCGAGGACTGTCAGTGCGTGTCTAGAAAACAGGACACGTTTTCCACTAAAAAAACACCCAGAATTGCTTTAAATCAAAAATTTCACTTTCTTTTATCATTTGCAAGTGTCGAGAGGGTTCTAAAGTGTGTTTGCTGTGCAGGTGAAGAAGATTTGAAGGATTTAAATGTGTAATTACTAATGTTAAATGTGCATTGATTTTGATTTCTATTGAATATTTGTAAAAATTTGGATCTATATGTCTATATTTTTAATATATATATATATATATATATATATATATATATATATATAATGTGTCCTACATGTCTTGATTCCGGGGGTCACTGTGCTCATGTCGGACATTCGAATCCTCGTGTCCTTCGTGTCCTGTGCCCCCGTGTGAGGTGACTTAGCTTCACAGTATAGATAACTTTAAATAACTTCATTGTTATACTAACTACATACAAAATAATTAATATCTTCTTCATTTCATTTATATGACATGATTGTAAATTTAGATTAATCTTGGATTTATCAAAAATTGAAAAGATAAAATAAGTATAAAATTGTTGAACATTTATGGTTATATATATATAAAGATAAAATTAGTATAAAATTGTTGAATGGTTATTGAATGGTTATATATATATATATATAACCATAAATGTTCAACAATTTTATACTAATTTTATCTTTTCAATTCTCACAAATATATATATAAACAAATATCGCAAGATTCTCACTTTTAAAATGAAATAAGTAAATTTTTTAAACAATAACTGGTTTGTTTAGGAATAAACTGACCTATAAACATTGGTTTGAGATTTATCCTCAATGATCCTCACATTTTCAAACATAATGATTGTGTTTCACTTCTTAGGTTTCACATATTTTAAAGAAGTTTATATGAACTATTGGTTTTCACTGGCCACAAGTTAAGTGGCTGTGCTAGTTACGATAGAGGCCATTTATAGCTTATTTAGTGGCTGTGCTAGTTACGATAGAGGCCATTTACAGCTTATTTAATTTTGTACTTGGTGCTATTTTGGTCATATGCACACTTGCTATCTACATGGAAAACTTTGCATATTTGTGTATAATGGTTTGAATTCTCATGGATGGGCGTGCACACACCCTCATATATATATATTTAAAATTTGAATATTTTATATATAATTTGGTCGACTGGTTTTGTGATCCATTTTTTTTCCGTTCCGTTTCGTGGGGTCGGCTGGTTCGATCACTGGTCCGGTTGTGATATCTATGCTCCAGACTCTCTCTCATCTGCAAACCCTTTCAGGCAATGTGAAACAACAAAAATTGAAGGGGAATGAGGAACACGTTGTTTTGCATGTAAACCTCCACCTGGAAAGTTTTCATGATAGACTTGTCAAGTTTGATAAAACTATGCGAGTACTAGGTTAATTCCTTGAGATGAGGAAACTCGTCGAGTTTTGATTCAATGTGATTAGTTGAACAAACAACGTATTTGATTAGATTTACCAACCCATGAACCAAGCGGACTTGCCTCGTTAGATGGGGAATGCGGCATTTTTAAGTTGCCATTCCTTGGTTCTGGAATACAAACTGCTTCATTCCGTTGGGTATTATGTTGGTATGCCAGCCATTTTGAGTGGCATCTTTAAATTTATAAATTAGTCTGTTTCTGAATCTTTTCTTGCGGTGATTTTGAAGGTTGCATACCTAATAAGTCACAAGTGATTTTGCTCTCTGAATTGCTAATATTCGCAGATGCTGTTACTATGTTTTACTGAAGATGCATGTTATTTATAAAATTTTGGGGTAACAAATAAACAAATTTTTGGTAGATGTAATAATTTGCTGCGTTGTCAAATTGCATAAATTTTGGGGTAACAAATAAACAAATTTTTGGTAGATGTAATAATTTGCTGCGTTGTCAAATTGCAACCCAGAGATGCGGGTTCTTGTTACTAAGATATCTAATCGTGTACTGTCAATTTGAATCTCCAGGTGAAGAAATCATTTCAGGGGCTCAGCGTGTCCATGAGCCGGAGTTTCTAACCAAAAGAGCAAAGGAGTGTGGAATCGATGTTAACACTATCTCAACATATATAGATTCTTTCAGGTTTGTCTATGATCTGATTGACTAGGAAGATTTTATACCTAAAGCCTGCTTACAAACTTACTGTGCTTATGTTCTCAAACTGTTTAGCCAAATTAACTGCATTGCCTCCATACTACTGCATTTTAAAATTGTGTAATTTGCTTCCTGCAGGTGGGGTGCTGTTCCTCATGGAGGTTTGGGAGTGGGTCTAGAGCGTGTTGTCATGCTGTTCTGTGCACTAAATAACATTCGTAAAACTTCACTTTTCCCTCGTGATCCACAAAGGCTTGCACCTTGAGAATTTTGAAGTGCAGTCATGGTGTAGGGTTTCCCGGAGCAAAAGTGATATTATATCAGAGATGGCCTTCTTCTACATCTTTGAAGTGAGTCTAAGATCAAGAACATTCATGACTAATAGTTTGTCTTGTCGAAGATCGATTATTATGAATCGAAGTCAAAATGTCTGTATTTAATTTAAACTTCCGCCTTGTATTTAAGTTTAAAGTATCCTGCAAGATATATAACAAGGAGGCTTACAATTGTGGATGACATATTTAGTTAAAATGAAGGCTTCACCTTATAGGTTAGTTTCGTGTCAATGTGAGATCGGCAGATACAAATTGAATGCTTAAATGGTCACCCAATATCTGAGAATTACAAATTGGCATCATTGATTTTTTATGAAAGAGAACAGTATTCTGAATGGAAAGGAATAAAAAATCTGTCAAATAGTTACTTTATAAAAAATGACGCTCTCTTTTCCTAAGATTCATAATCTCCAGATTGATATTTATTTGTTATAATGCAAGTATCGAAAACAAAGGCCTCGTTCCACCCACGCTGCACTCTACAGTTACATTAAGAACTTGCCTCCTTGGGTGTCCATTCTGCCATCTGAGGTGGCTTTTTCTCTCTTACAGTTGCCTAAGATTACCCGTGTTCCCTTTTGGTGAGATGTTCATTGAATGCTCGTGTCTCCTACATACCCTACTTTAAGGTTTTGAATGCACAGCCATATAATTCAATATACACCTGGGTACAAATAAATGCTTACTAAATAGAAATGTCATAAAAATAAAAAATTTCGTGGCAGTGGGTGTACCCAATGGTAATCTATTGGCGCTCATTACAGTGCTCGATCGGACAGGAATATTGAGTGATGCATGCAATAAAATATCAGACACAAGGATAAGGATTGTTCATGAGATCTCTTACATAAAACTCAAAGCATTCAACCACTTGCAATAGTCTAGTAAAGTTAACTGTGGTGAATATAATGCAGTGATTTAGCACTATAAACACAATAACAGAACAATCGATGTGTAGATATTACGTAATATATATATATATATATATATATATATATATATATATATATCTTTTAGTGTATATTGAAAGTTTCGCTTTTAGAATACTCTGAACTCATGCAGTTTATGCGGTTATAGTAGAATAGACACAATGAACATAGATTATTTGTATAGATGTATAATTGTAGATCTATATTTATCTATCTACATATAATTAAGGTGCATATATATTATTTTATTTTTATTTTAGTTATTAATAAGGAAAATTTTATTGAGAATGTATATTATTTTATTTTTATTTTGTTATTCTCAAGAAAAAAATTATGGTGAAATTAAAGGATGCTTCTCTGTAATTGTGGATAACATATTTAGTAAATCGGTCGTTATAGACTAGTATGCTTTATGGAGGGGATTCAAACTTTGCATATGCTAACATGGAATGACCACTGATTGAGCTATAACATATCGTGGGTTGTTATTAAGGTATATTATTAGAAACCTTTTATAAATGCTTTGACCTTGAAGTGAATAAAGCATACAAGAGGAATGCATTGAATGGACAATTGTGGATGGCATCCTAGTGTGCCTAACCCAGGGGATTCAAAACGGGCATAGAATAATAACCAGTTGAACTAATCTTTTAAGCTAGCATTAATGTATATTATGAGTAACCTTTTAGAAATGCTTTGACCTTGAAGTGATTAAAAACACACATTAGGCACGATGACGGCATAATGTTTGGTCTATAGGTAATTAGTTTATATATAATTAAGGTATATGATAAATTATCAATTTAGAAATGCTTGTAGTGAATGGGCTGCAATAAATACAGTACAATAAAGAAAATGAGAACATAATGTGAAGTATAAATATAATGTTTAATAGTATTTTTTGAATAAATCTTTCATTGGAATTCATTATTGGAAATTCTTCTAGTAATCCTCCATTCGAGGATGGTATTTGGGGTAAACTGTTTGGTTGTAATTTTTGTAATCTAACTCGATGAAAACATTGAGTAAGGCCTTCAACATTCACATAGGTAGCCAACCCGGCGATCTGACCCCTTGATGTCTTAAGCAATAAGTAAGGAAGGTGAATTGTGGTGTGTAGAAGGCGCATGTTCTTTTATAATTTTAGTTCATCAACTTGAAGATTAAGATTATTCTTTCCTATTTATGAGTGTCATGCTTTTAAAGTGAAGACCTCAATATTTTCTTTGAAAAAATTAATGTTCAATTAGCAACGAGACTTTTTTTTGTGTTGATCAAATTAAGTCATTATTTATATTGGTTCCTAATCTGTAGCTAAAGGTTCCTAATAAGGTCCCATCTATAGCCGTTGAAAAATGAAGATTTCCAAAAGATATAATAGGCAGGAAGGTTTAATATCTAATATAGAAGTTGCACGATCTTGAGTAGGATTGCCTTGATTCTTTTAGTCACGATTGTCTTCTTTTCATTGGTTATGAGACTGATTTTGAAAAAAAAATATGTTGTTGACAAAAAACTGAAGATTTCCAAAGGAGTTATTAGGTAGGGAAGGTGTGATATGTCATGTAGAAACTGCATGATCCTCTCAACGGTGTTGATTCATCAACTTGAAGAAGACGATGGCTAGTCACCATTATCTTCTTTAATATTCTTTGTTTATTGATAATTTTAAAATTATTTAAATACTATTTTTCATGTAACTTAGTTGAGTTGAATGATAGTCAAAAGTATGTTATTTTGAATTATTACCGATATATTTTAGTCATGATATGTGAACTAAGTTGTCTTGATGTTAAAACCCTCAACATGATTTGATTTTTCAAAAACCTGGTTGGCATGCTATCAAAAAGGGGTCGTTGTTGTGTTTGAGTTGTAATTGTTGTTAGGATGTGGTTGGTGATTCCTTGCTAGTGTAAACAATATCCCACCCTTTGATACATGGTGGATGCTTGTTATCGAGAATTTAAATGAGACATTTAGAAAAAAAATTATTAGAAATTTACTATATTGTCCATTTTGTGTTGTTTTTGTTTTACACAAGTGAGCATGCAACGAATGACAAAGCATGGTAGCTTGAAGAAGGTAAGGGTTTCTTTCACCAAATCAGGTCTTTTTTGAAAGTTCCCTGATTTTGATGGATTGTTTTAAAAGAGTCCATCTCTCATCATTTCAATGAGTAAGACTTTTACCTCATCAATGCTTGGCTTACATATAGAAGACTTCAATCAATCATTCAGTTAGATGTTTGGATGTCCAATTCCCACTCATTGCCTTTTTTTTTTATACTTTGAAAAAGAGTTTAATTGTAAATTTGAACTTTCCATTTAATTAAAAGTTCAATAATGAATTTGAGCTTCTAGTTCACATTGAATAGGGGTTGAACTATGGATTCAAACTTGATTTTCTTCCAAAGTTCCATGTTAATATTTTCTTCACTTTGAATAGGGGTTTAACTATGAATTCAACTTTATTTTTCATCTCAAGTTTCATGTCAATTTTTTCTTCACTTTGAGTAGGTTTTTATTTTATTTTAGAAAATTACTGCAACCTTATTGGTCATCATAATATTTATTTAAAAATTGCTGCAGCTTTATTGATCAGCATAATGTTTAAACAAAAAATGAGTTGTTTCATAGTCTATGCTTTGAAGATTGCAAGAACAGTTGTTGCGTGACTTAAAAAAAGCCTATATTCTTCATAGAGGATTACCATTTCTTACTTCTATAAATGCTATAGAAGACACCTAATACATAACATACTTAATACATAACAACTAATATTATTAGAAAACATGCCTACTATGTGCTCACTTTGCTGGACCACTGCAGCGGGTTGAGTTTCCTAGCTATTTTCAATCATACCCACATCCTACTAGAATTTGGTGAGCAGAGTTTTACTCTTTTCTCAGAAGGCATTGAATCCACATGCATTTTGGTATTAGAGGCAATAGATTGAGCATTCTTGGAGATATTTATGATCTTCCTATGACGCAAAGCTGTGCAGTCCGCTTCACATTTTCCCTTTTTACTGTAACAAAGTTTGCATTATGATTGTAGAACTTGTCCTGTGATTTTCTCCTCTAGCATGAATTTTGCTAGTATTCAAGAAGATGGAGGTCCTTTTGTTTGCAAATAAACCCTCATGCTTGTGAAGAAAACTGTGAATGTCTCACAAGAGCTACCCCCAAGTTGACAATGGTTGTCCATGGTGCCAAAAAAACAACTATGCAGTCAAATAAACTTGGTGATGAAAGCAATTGATCCCTTCACAAACTCCTACGAATTCTCCTCAATTTTCTAAGGAAAACCTTTAGTTACAAACCTAATCAAATGAACTACCTTTTTTGACTGAGTGGACGGTTACAAGACTTACCTAAATTGTGTAGAGGAATCATAACCAACCGAATGAGTTTGCCTCTAGACCATGCTCATATCCTACAAGAAGAATGGCATTGAAATAAATAGGTTGAGCCAAATTTCCATCGAGAGATTGAAATTTCATTGGTTCAAAGCCAAAAGTGGATAGAAATAGCCAAATGGGAGAAAATTTGATTCAAAATAAATCCATCATACACATGAAAAGGAAGTGTGATGAGTCATTTCATTAAGAATAGACCAAAAACAAGAAATGAATAAATATAGATGATGCAAGTGAACTAAAAAACCCATAGAGAGGAATTTCAATGAAGAGGTAGATGGAAAAAAGTACTTGATATAACAATTAGAGGTTATACAAGTATATGTAATCAATAATCAAGAAGTAGGTAACAATATTAATAAATTGTGATACAAGGAAAATCATAATGAATACAATATGTAATTTAATTACAAAACCAATGAAATAACAAATCAACAACCCCACCGGGGTATTGAAGGGCTAATATGGGTGTCCTATTTGGATGACTCAAAATTACTATTAGAAATAATTAGCATAGAAGATATCACAAATTATCAAGAAGAAATTTGCTAGAAAATATATGAAAGAAACATATGTTAGAGAAAATATTGATAATATCCATGACAGCGAGAGAAAATATGTTCATTTATGATAGAAAGAACATAAACACAAAATCAACATTAATGACTATAAAAGGTTGTATATGACACACTTAAATAAAAATCTGACCAAACATATTTCCTAACTTAGCATTCATTAAAGGCAATGATTATATAGAGGATTAGAGTTAAGAAAGCAAATTGATAATGTGCATCTTTGATATGGAGAATGGGATTGATGATGATAATGTTATGTAGGAGGTGTAATGAAGAATAATAAAGGCCGTAGGGAACCTCCAATGCTCCAAAGAGTGTATTAGGGATGGTGTATAGCTAGATAAATAATGATAACCAATTTGATAAATAATAAAAATTGAAATCAGGGACATCAATAATGATATTGATTTAAATTGAAATTATAAGGGAAATATTTAATATTCTGAAGGGCATAGGGCCATGGAATAACAATATGGTTGAATATAGTATGAGAAAACACCATGTCTACCAAACTAGGAGTGATGCCTAGATGGGCATAAGGGATTATTTTAGTATATGACACAAAAGTCCCAAGACTTGGTGTCAAAAGGGGTATGGTTAGAACAATGCACATAATAATTAGAAAATCTACAACATCCCCATCCATCAATCTGACCAATGGAGGGGATATTTATGAATTATGGGGTTCTCAATTTTTGCCCATGGCCATATTACGAATATATGAACATTTAAAACACGTTTTTAGATGCATAAATATAAACAAAGTGGAAATAAACTATACCCACATACACATAATGCATATACAACATATTCATCATAGGCATAATTTAAAATCATTGCATATTCAAATACAGAGAGAATACTTATCTTTAAAAAAAGATTATCCAAGCTATTAGTTGTGTAAGAGCGATTTTCTACCCAACCATAGGCACATTGTCCAACATGTACTCTTTCTATTGAGAGGCCACCCCCAAGGTTGACTATGAGGACACTAAGGTGAAGGGAAATCCTACAGGATTCTCTCTCTTAACCTACAACCCATTCTGCTCCTAATGCTTAGACAAATGGTCATTTAGAGCTCTACATGAATCTCATTAAGCCATCACAACCTTGGTTCCAACAATACCTACCCCACTCAACACCCTTCTAGGCTTAGGAATCCCTTTCATTGATCCATGGTTCACTTGGGCGATCCATCTTGCTAGGTGCTTCCTGTTTGTATATAGGAGTGCATTGGGTTATCGTGAAACATGTGTTGAGATACCTTGCAGGGACAATAGATTATGGTATGGATTATAGGAGATCCAATGGGTTTAGTTTGATTGGCTTCGCGAATTCAGATTGGGCACATGATGTGGCAGACTGGAAGAGCACTTTCGAATGTTTTTTCAGTTTGGGCTCAACAACAGTGTCATGGTTCAGTCGAAAGCAAAAGTATGTTGTTTTGAGTTATGCAGAGGTTTACATGGCAGCTAGTCAGGCTAGTTGCGAGGCACTATGGATTCACAAGTTGTTGGCGGATCCATTTGATCAGGAGCTGAGGCCTACGGTGATTTATTGTGACAATCAGATTTTTGCATCCAACTCTTTGAGAATATGATATTTCACAACATGTCAAAGCATATTAAGATGAAGTACCATTTCACCCATGATTATGTTCATAGAGGAGCTGTAGAGTTGCAATATATTTCCACTGTTGAGTAGGTTGCAGATATCCTGACGAAGTCTCTTAGAAGAGGCAAGTTCATTCACTTTAGAGACAAGTTGGGTTTGGTGTCGAACACCTTCCTTGGTAAGAGGGAGTGTTGACTTTTGTATCTAGGAAGTTGTTCTCGTAGTGATTTTAACCTGAGTCACTAAAAGGGAGAAAATAACATGACCCTTGCATTAAATGACTTGAGATAAGCATTTAATTCCACTTTAAAGATTAAAGTGACTTTTTGATAATAAAAAAATTTCCATAGGAAAAAAAGTTGTTGTATTAAGCAAAAAAATGGTTAACATACAGAAACATACGTTCAGTTCGTTGTTTCATTACAACCATATAAGAAAAAACACAAATGTATGCTCTGCTCATATGAAACAAAACAAAAAACCAAAAAGAACAATTGAATGCTTTGTTCTGTTGAAATAAAACTAGCTCTTTCGAGCAGAACTACAGATTGTCTTGTGAGCAATGCACAAGCATTGTATCCCGAGAACTGAAAAAATGTGTTCCATAAACTTTTGAGTGTGGTGACGGTTGAGTCCTTTTTGCTAAGAGAGGAGGTCTGAATCTTCCGAAAAAAAAACTAAGGAGATCCAGTAAATATGTAAGCAGTCAAGAGAAATATATGCCAGCTGGAATCAAAATCATTTTTGGGAAGGGAAAAATGAATGTTATGTGCCTCCCGTCTTGGGTTGAGGCTCATTGAAGGGTCTATGGTAAAATTCATATACCTTTGTTTCTCTCTATTCCAGAAACTTCCATGTACCAACCTCCATATTAAGCCCTTCTTTTGAGAGTCTGTCCGCTTCGCTGTTTCTTTCCCTGAAAACATGATGACATGTGATGACATTGAAAGTTGTAGTAAGTCTGTGAACTTCTTCATAAAGAGATGCAAGAGTTATGTTCCGATAGTTTTGTACTTTGTTTATCCAGTTTATCACCATCAGTGAGTCTCCAAAAATCTGTATTCTTTGACAACCTCTTTCAATAGCAAAACAAAGAAGGAGCTTCATGGCCATTAGTTCTGCAAAGTTATTTGTACCAGTTCCCAAGCCCATTTGAATTTTAAAGTAATGGCAACAACTCATGAAGAGAGTTTCCCCACCCCCACATTTATTTTCTTGTGAGGCTCCACTGAAGTAGGCCCAAGGGAAAGACTGATCAATCAACTCTTCAGAGATGATTCTAGGAGTTGGCTGGTCTTTGGATTGAGGAAAATAAGATAAGATTTCTAGTCCATGTTTTGCAACCAACTCAGGAGAGGAAGTCTTTTCTTGAAAGATCGCATTGTTCCTTGCTACCCAAATTCCCCAGATATGAAGGAGTAGGAGGGATTTTACATGGGCAAATTGGGGATTTGTGGACCAAGTTTTCCATGCTTCTTCTATTGAGGGACCTGTCCAACTATGATTTTGAGGTGTCATGGCTTTTGAGTGTTGCCAAACCTGGATGGAGAAAGGGCAGGAAAGGAAGAGGTGTTTTGAATTTTCTTCTCCATCCTTGCAAAGAGGGCACCAACCTGGCCCTGCGAATGATCTTTTTTGGACCCTGTCCCAAGTTGGGATCCTTTTTGCACACCACATGCAAATTCTAGCCTTCAATGGACATTTTAGTTTCCAGATTCCTGGTTTCCACCACTTTGGCTCCTCTGGAAATTGGTTTGAGCAGATCTGTTGGTATCTTGTTTTTGGAGTGTACTGGCCATGTTTTGCATGCTCCCAAATCAATTCATCTGAATTGTCTGTGAGTCGGATATGAGAAGAACATAGAGTTGAGATGTATATGTTCCAGTCCTCAACCCAATGTTCTGGAGTTTCAAGAGCTTGATTCCCCAACCAGCCTTGATGCTAGATGTTTGTTGTGGCTGGATCTGCCTCTTGGTTGAGGTGGAAGATGCCCTTTTGCTAAAGATATAGGACTAGTTGTTCTGGAAGAAGGTGGTTTTGTTGACTCCCTGGCCAAGGGTCTGCCCCTTTTCGAACTTTTGTTATGTTTCCAACTTTCAACACTAACCCACTATGTTTCCAACTTTGTTTTTATTAAAGAAGTCTTAATGTTTGCAAATAGCCTTCCAGATAATTGAACCATTTGGGGCATTTGAGAAAACTGAGTCTCTGATCTAGTCTATCAGTGGGAGAGGTTCAAGGTGTTTCTGGGTAATAACTTCAGTCCATAGGCTTTGTGTTGATATGAGTCTACACCAGGGTATTTTTTAAGGATTCTAATATTATACTTAAGTATATTATTCTATGCAATTGTTCTGGATTGAAGAAACATGTTTATAGATAGGTAGGCGAATATTAAATACGAAACATAAAATTAACACTGAAATGGATAAATTTTGGCGAATATTATGATAAAAAAACACATTTTATGTAAATATAGGTGATATTAGACACCGAATAACAAATTTATTTTTTGAAAAAAACAAAAAAAAAAAGCCAATTGACGAAATTTCGTCACTACAAATTACCAGGGTTTACACCCTGCCTTTGCTGCTAGTGCTTTTGCAAACATTAAGGAGTTTTTAGTCCCCCATCCTCCTAACTCTTTTGGCTTGGCAATCTGATTCCATTTTACCCATGGTAGGACTCTATGTTCCTTTTTTCCAGTCCAGAGAAAATTTGAGCATATTTTTCTGGCTTTTTCCATAATAGCTTTTGGGATCCAGGCCAGTGCCATCCAATAGACTGGGATGGCTTCAAGGAACGATTTTACCAATATCAGCCTTCCTGCTCTTGATAGCCACCTATTGCACCATATATTAACTCTATGTTCAAGCTTTGCTAATAGCTAGTTCCAGTCCTCCTTTCTATAGCAATTTGGTTCAAGTCTGAACCCTAAATATTTTAGCCCTTCATCCAAAGTGTAGTGTAGAAAGGAAAAGAGTTCCAACAACACTCTCGAGGCATCATCTTCAAGGTTGAAAGTAGTGAGAGTGGACTTTCTGGTGTTTATCTGCATTCCAGTTGCCTTACAGAAAAGAAGCAGAATTTATGAGAGATTTTATGTCTCCCTGAGGGATCCATTCTAGAAAATGAGAATGTCATCTACAAAGAAGATATGTGTGATATTTAGGTTTGGAGACACCCTTAGTCCCTCAAACAGACCTCTTCTTTTTGCATCCAACAGATCTCTACTCAACCCTTCTGCAACCAACAAAAAGAGGAGAGGGGAAAGTGGACAGCCTTGACAAAGTCCTCTTTCTGAGTGAAAGAAAGGCGATGTTGCACCATTGATGAGGACAACAAAAGAGGCTGTAGTAATACAAGCAAAAACCCATTTTATGAAAGCATAATTGAACCCTAGATGAGTTAGCAAGAGTCTGAGATAAATTCAACTGACTTTATCAAAGGCCTTTGACAGATCAATTTTTAATATTGTTCCCTCTGTCTTTTTGGTTTTTGCATTGTGAAGTCCTTCCTATGCTACCCCTATGGCCTCATGTATTTGTCTGTCCTCCAGAAATCCGAATTGCTCTTTTGAGATAATATTTGATAGGACGTTTTTGAGTNGGGGGGGGGAGGCGAAGGAGTCCATTTATCCTTGATCCCTCCACCAGTTTGAGAAGGTCGGGGCCAATAATATCATAAGCAGCCAGGAAGAATTCCATCGTCCATTCATCGGGTCCTAGGATTTTGTCCTTTTGAAAACTGTGCATGGTTGCTTTAAGTTCTTCTTACATCACTTCCTCCATCAGATCTGAGTTGTCTTCCTCTGTGATGCTTTCCGGAAAGAATTGCGAGACTTGAATCATCTCAGTTATAGTTTCTTGTTGATTTGCTTTTAACAGATTCTCAAAGTGAGCTTTAGAGGAAATTTCAACTCAAAATGGGAGAGCTCGTGATGACATCATCATCACGTTTTTTTAGGTATTTCTTGTTTTAGGGGTAGCGGGGTCCGTCAAAAGTATGTCGAGTGGGTACTCGTGGATGCGGAATTTAATTTCGCATCCAACAAGCTATCCCGATCGAAATTTGAGTAAAAACACGGGGAGATATGTCGAAAATACAAACAAAAAAAGTAGGTTTTTTTATGATACATATCCCCAAATTTATATTAAAAAGGTGTTTAAGACCTATACAGTATTTCAAATTGAAAGCAATTTCATTGGTAACACATGATGACATGGAATTTGAATAAGAGTTAAAAGGCCCATTTTGAGTTGAAATTTCCTCTAATGCTTCCCTAAATCGACTAGGTCATCAAAAGAGGAGACCATTTCATTATTTTCTTTCCTTAGTTCTCGGATGGTGTTTTGTTGATTTCTTCCTTTTGCAAAAGCTTGGAAGAATTTGGTGTTGTTGTCTCCACACTCCATCCAAATAGCTCTACTCTTTAGTCTCAAAACCTCCTCTCTCTCCTTGAGAATATTGTTTCTATTTGCTTGCAGTGTGTGCAATCTCACCTTATCTTCCTGGGTGAGGAATCCTCCCCCATCAATATTCTGGAGCGCTTCCAGATCTGCCTCAATCTGGGTGATTGCCTGATCGTCTAATTCTTTTTTGTTCCTGGCCCATTCTTTTAGCAAATTTTTTATGAGGAGCAGATTTTGTGCAAAATGTACAGCAGCATGCACGCCTTCAGCTGCTTGAAAGGGTTGCCAATTATTTTGAATGATTTGGAGCATCTCTTCATTTTTTAGCCAGGCGGAGTAGAGTTTGAAAGGGCTGGATGGCTTCCTTGGTTTTTTTTGAATTTCCAAAAACATGGGTAAATGATCTGAATCTGCTCCAGAATCCACCTATTGTTTGAACACCAAATATTTCTCTAGGAGGTTTTCTACCATCAGGAACCTATCCAGTCATTTTGCAATCCAATCCTCCCCCGTGCTTCTGTTTGTCCAAGTGGGTTTTAGCTTCTGGGGGTCTAAATCCACCAGTTTCAGATTGTGGAGGAGGTTTTTAAAGAAGGGGGCCAATGTGTCCTTTCTTGCTCTTGAGCCCCAAATTTCATGAGCTCCCAAAGTAAAATTCAGATCCCCTCTGACAATCAAATTTTCCTTCCGAATAAGACTGGGATTTTCCAAAGTTTCCCAGAATTCCACTCTATTGTTATATGGTCCATAGATGTTCATGAAATTTAGTGTCATGTTAGCCTTTGCCCAATTTAACTGAACTCCTAGACCTTAGAGAGTTCCCCAAGAGTTTATGCATCGCAAAGTGGACTGATTCCATCTGATCGCTAGTCCCCCAAAGTGTTCCCTAGCACTCTGGGCTATAAAGGTGTAAAAAGAAGAAACTGTGGTGATTAGTCTAGTCACTTCCATATCTGATCCTAGTGTTTCTTGTAGCAGGATTACATCCGATTTTTGGACCAAAATCATCCTTTTGAGGGCAAGTTTTTTCCAGGTACTTGCCAGACCCCTGCAATTTAGGGAGAGGATCTTCATTTTGTAACCCCTTCTAGGGCTTGCACTGCTCTAAGTGCCCCAAAGAGGTTTTTTTGCCTTCCATTAACCTGATCTTTGAGATCTTTTTGTTGGGTAGCTGAGAGATGTGATGGCCTTCCTCGCCCTCTTCCTTTTGTAGGAAAAGAGGGATTTGTTCGCAACCCAAGGAGGGGAGCTGATGAACCCGACAATGCAAAGATGTCCCTTGAGCGAAGATGGAAACGAATTGAGGAAGTGGAGGGAGAGTTTGTAGGGGAATGAAATGGAAGGGAGCTGGCTTGCACATCCGAAGGTGAGGGAGAGGAAAGTGTGTGTGGGTGGGGGAGACAAGGGGGCTCTGGGGGTGGGAAAACAAGGTCACAAGGGGCCGAGGATGTTTTTTCCAATAAACGTAAATCATCGAATTGATCTTTCAAACAGGAAAGAGGGACCATACCAGTGGAGTGCTGTGGAGCCTCCAGAGTTGGGGCGGTGTACTCCTGTGGTGCAATCACTGCAGCTTGTTCCTCAAAGGGTCCTGAAGGCTGGCCTAGAAGAGTCGTTGCTGGTTTCCAACCCGTTCCTTCAAGGTGTGCATCTTCCTCTTCTTCCCGCGGAACCCTTGAGTCCATATGGGTCCATCTCTTCCTATTGTGAGCTAGTGGCGTTGTTTGAGGGCATTGTTTTGCCATGTGTCATGTTTTGTGACACTTGTCGCATCTGAAAGGAAGCCCCTCATAATCCAACAGTTGTTTCCTTATCCCCCCCCCCCCAAATAAAGTTTATGTGGTCTCTTAGACTGGTTCGAATGTTCAAGGACACCAAAATTCTTGGCACCGTTCTGCGCTTTGTCTGCATGAAGGAGAGATATGCCTCTATGAAGGTTCCCAAGGCTCTTCCTATGTCGCTTAAAGAGGTTTGGTTCCAGAACTCCCATGGAAGCCCTGGCAGACGAAGCCATACATGTATCATGTCCAGCCTCTCGATGTCCGCATCGAAAAGCGGAGTCCATCTTTGGAGCTTGAAAGGAGTCGTCCCAAAACTCCAGACTTTACCTAGAATTTTCTTAGTATCGTATTTTGATTTGAATTGGAAACCAAACTAGCCCTTGGCCAACGGAGTGAGTTCAGGTTCATAGCTCAGCAGATCTCCCCAATTTCTTCTGACCGAAGTTCCCATTTCCTCCTGGGTAGGGTGTCGTCCCTTGATTTTTCCTACTTATGCAGTTTCTTCCATGTCTTTTGCTTCAACAATGGAGAAATCAACCCCATAGACAAAATTAACGGGCCCTCCACAAGGGTTTAGACATCAATTCTTTATTTTTCTGTTTTTGCTTCGCTCGACCTCTGGAAAACCTCCGACCAAGTCTTTTGATGAATCCCCCCCGCTATATCCTGAGCCAAAATCTGGTGAGGAGCCACTGAAGTTCCCCGGCTGCAAAAAAGAGGAGATCAAACCTTCTGGGTTGGGAGTAAAATCCGGATGGAAGGATGCGTAGTGATTGTTGAAAGCGGAGAGGGTGCCCGGCCAACCCGCTTCTAGCAGATCGAGCTCACTGTGATATTCTTGTGCTGGAAAAACCCCCGAGTCCAGGAATGCATTCGTAAAGGGTTCACTATGTGTGATTAGAGCATCCACAGCCTGCGGCGATGGATTCGCCGAAAAAAGGTAAATGGTGATCCTCCAAGCGAGGTGGCTAACTTCTTGACCGCATGAAACCCTGCAGCTCCACCTTCGACTCTGGGAATCGGTTGCATAAGAGTCTTAGAAAACCTAGCTTTGGTTTCGTCTAACAATTGTTCCAATGCGACTTGGACCACTGTCGGATATGCGATCACGGAGGGTTCTAGAGCTGAGAAAATTTGGAACCCCTGCCATGGGTCCTCTGAATAGTCGAGAAGCTCCTCACCCACGACCTCTCCGCTGTTGACTTCGTGCTCCATGCTGGCAGTCAGAAAGAACCCCAGGAAAAACAGTAAAAAACTGGAAAAATTACCCTCATTTACCTGACAGTGACCTTTATTGCCCCCGTGGGCCTTACTTTAGGACCTCCTCATTTTGTCGCAGACCGAAAAACCACAAACCGCCCTATATCTTAAATTGATATTAGTTATCAAAAAGTAAATAATAATAATAATAATGACTTTTTGATAAAATTAAGTGAGGTGAGTGAAATTAATTTTGGAGAGAATTAAATTAGCCTTTATTCTCATCTATCCATCTAAATCTAGGTGGGACCTTGGATTAGATGTATTTTCAACTTACCTCATCATCCAAACAAAAAGGCAAGGGAAAAACTTTTCACATCCATTCCTTTCATGAGATTTGAGAGAGTTGAGAGGAAATTCGACTTTTTGGGAAGGAGAAGGAGAACGCAAGAGAGAGAAGCATAAACAAAAATCCCAAGAATCTACACAACATGTCTGTACATTAATTATGGGCACATTTTTTGAGAAGAAAAATAGTGGCACGCATTTCTAGGCATTGGCACAATTTTCGAGGAAAAAAATTCGAAATCAGTACAATCGGTACAGTGGCATGATTTTCAAAATTCATACAGTGGCATGATTTTCGAGGTCTATACAGTTAAATCAATACAGTATGTTCACTGTTGTTTTGGCATGAATTCCGAGACATAATTCAAGGTTTTGTGGATGAGATAAGATGTAATTATGTTGTTGCACTTTATTTTGTTGAAGAAATAAAAAGAACTCTCTCCTGGGCAATTTGCCAAGAATACTTTGTCTGAAATTTCTGTGTGACTTTGTTGTAAATCTCTGCTCATAAATGTTGTAAAATTCTTCATGTGTTTCTGTCAATTTGTTTATGAGAAAATCCACAAATTTGGGTTGGGAATTAAACTATGAAAATGGCATGAAATCGGGTTGGGGAATGAGCTGATAAATTTACAGTTTGGAGGGAAGTTCATACCTACTTTCTAGATAACTACACAAATAAATTCATTGCTTACCTACTACAAGTATACTCCAAAAGACAAGCCTCCAAGATACTTAAAGGAGTTTCATGTGGAGAAAACAAATGCTAAGGGATTTTTTATGGTGCCTATCAAGGTCTAAACTCAACATGAGGTTTAGGGTTCATTCTTTTCTATTCAGAACCACGCTTCTTTCATGCAAAAGCTAACATGGGGAAAGGAATCAACAACCTCGAAAAGCTGGAGGAACTATACCTTTTATTGAGGTTTGCTTTCGATAGGGGTGTAGGAAATCTATCGGTATTTGGAGACTCCTCACTTGCTATCAATTGGATGATAGATCAATTTCAAATTCAAGACAATCTCCTCCTTCATCTTACAATTATGTTGAAACTAATTTTAGGACATTTTCAGTTTATCGGGTATACACGTGTTTAGAAAGCTTAACAAGTATGTTGATAAGATTTCCAAGGAGGGCCTTCTTCAAGAAAATGTGATTTCTCTAGAGGAATCTCAACATGGTCATACATTATCTTGTATGCAGTATGTTCTCAACAATTTCTAATGTTTGTTTTTATTAAAGAAGTCTATAATATGTCAGTATACAAACTTTGTTGTAAATTTAATATGGCATATTCTTTTTTACATGTAAGTAGTCTCTTGTTAGAGAAGTAGAGATATGAATAATTTTGCCTAGAACTTTCACAAAAGATCCCTTTTTTCCCATGCTTTAACCACCTCAAGATGGTATTTTTGGTTCTACTTGAATAGAAAATACGTATCTTTTAAATAAAAAATGATATAAATTTATATTCTCCTTAATAACAATAGTTTTGTTGTTATAATCCAAAATGGATCCTTATTTTAATGTTTGGGCACTTCTAGGATGTTGATTTTTCTTAATAGTTAGATGTTTTTACTTTTAAAACTTTTCTATCACATAGCATAAACAACATGCATATAAGGATCACAGAAAGACACACATTCATAGTAGACACAATGTTTATCCTGGGAAAACCCTCTCATGGGAAAAACCCAACAACTCTCTAGATAAGATTATGCAACAAGATACAATGTCAAATATGTTGTTAAAATTGTAACTTCAGAAGATATTCTTATTGTATAATTAATATATTATTATTATTGTACCTCCTTTCGGAGATGTTTTTCCTCCGATCGAAGATGTCATTAATGTACTTGGTCATGTAATAATATCGAGGTAAAACCTCCGTTGTAAGTCGGGGCAATAGTCCGGAAAAGAATAAGTGTAAACTGTATTTTTGAGTCTCCCTAAGAGAAGTCATTCCAGTAAGGCTAAAAGGTCAACCCAACTAGGGTTTTAGGTCACCCACATGAAGTGTATAAACGGGGAGGAAACCTCCCTCATTTGGACACGCTGCAAGCTCAAGTAGTTTCGCTCCAAGGAAGAGAAAGACAAGTTTGTTGGGGTAGTATAAGTTGTGGAAGTCATCTTATCTTTTGGGTTTTGTATCTTTGTTTAGCATTGTACTAAGTGACAAATCTATACTAAGAAGTTGTTGGGTTTTTTTTCCAAGAGAGGGTTTTCCCACGATAAAATATTTGTGTCTCTTTTATGTTGTCCTTGTCTATCTTTCAGTGATCCTATTGCATTAGATTATAAATCTAACATATTTTAATTAAAGTGCAAACTCTAACATGGTATCATAGCCACCCTGAAGAAGGCATTATCAAGCTGCGAAAATCGGGCTTCCAAGATCTGACATTTTTCTCCACAGTTCATCCATAAAAGAAGGCCAAGTCAATTCACCCCAAGGAGGCACATCTTTTGGTGGAAGTAGATTCCAAATCATTGAAGTTTCATTTTTGACCTAATCGCTACTGCAGAGAGAAATTAGGGCATCAAATTTTGGAGCTTCCATCCACCAATCTGAGAAAAGGACACAACTGGACAACTCGCCTTGAGGAGGCACATCTTTCTATTCAAGCAGAAGTTCAAGATTCTAAGTTTGAAAAATTAGGGTTTCTATATCAAACCCTAGGTAAGCCAATTCAAAAAGAAATTTGGGCATCTCAAATTGGTAAGATCTATTTCTTTGCTATTTCCATTTGAGGTTCTCATATCAAAATGATGAATCACACCAAGATTGAGGATTAGCTTGAAGGAGCTAAGAACTTATGAGCATGGAAGTGTATAATTTCTCTTATCTTAGAAGAGAATGACTTGGACAAGTATGTCATTGAGGAGATTCCAGAACCAAAGGAAGAGGAGGCCAAGGAAACACACAAGAACATGATCAAAACAAAAAGGATTATTGCAGACTCCATCAAGGATCATCTCATCCCTCATGTCTCATCCTTGAAGACTCCTAAGAAAATGTTTGATGCGTTGACCAAACTATGTGAATGGAAGAACATCAATCGGAAGATGACCTTGAGGAATCAACTCAAGAACGTGAAGATCCAAGACTCAGAGACCATCTAATCTTATTTCTCAAGGGTCTCTCAAATCAAGGAGAAACTTAAATCCATTGAAGAAAACGTTGAAGGAGAGATAATGATGACCACCTTGAATGGTCTTCCAAAATCATGGGACTCATTCATCTAAGGAATAAGCGCCAGGAAGAAGCTTATCAAGTTTAGCACATTGTGGGAGGAATGCACAAAAGAAGAAGCTCGATTGGTGGCAAGAGAAGAGAATATAGGAGCAAATGATGATAAATCCCTAACAATTCATGTAAAGAAGGATAGAAGCAAGAGGGAGGATCACCCTCACAAAAGGCCTAAAAGATTCCAAATGAATTATAGATCTAAAAGGGACTATTTCTAGTCTAAGATGTTACACATGTGATGAGAAAGGCCACTTTGCAAGAGATTGCCCCAGAAACAAAGGATCCACTAGAATGAACAAGAAGAGGCATCATGCTCACATCGCTAAAGAGGATGAACCAAAAAGGAAAAGAACAAGAGAAGATTCTTCAAGTGATGAAGAATATGTTTTGATCTCAACTCTCACAGGTACTGTCACTCATGGAAGCAATGACTGGCTTGTGGATAGTGGAGCATCCAAGCACATGACTAGGTACAAAGATTCTCTCATCAACTTGTCAAAACATGAGTCATGTCACAAGGTGAAACTTGGGGATGACTACCAGTATCCCATAAAAGGGTTTGGAGAAGCTTCCTACAAATTGAATTCAGGAAAACCCATCAATATGAGGGATGTCCTCTACATACCAGGTTTGAATAAAAATATCCTTTCCATCTCAGCTTTAGATGCTAAAGGATTTCGTGTTGCACTCGTTAATGGCCAAGTACTTATTTGGCCAAGAGGCAAGACAATAGAAGATGCGGAAATAATTGGGGAGAAAGAGGGAGAACTGTACAAGTTGAAGGGACAACCAAAACAAACATTGGTGCATGAATCTGTGGAACCGAGTGAACTATGGCACCGAAGGCTTGTGCATGTACCCTACAAAGCACTTCTAATTGCAAGCAAAGCAATAACAGGTCTACTCAAAATTCAAACAAAGCATGAAGGCATTTGCAAAGGGTGTGCGCAACGGAAGAACGTGAAGAAGCCATTTCCCAGCAGTTGAAGCAAGGCAAAAGAGATTTTGGAGATAATACACTCATGTATGCGACCCCATGTCATCCAACTCACGAAGTGGGTATGCATACTATGTTTCTTTTTATAGATGATTATTCTTGTAAAACTTGGATTTATTTTTTGAAAAGCAAAGATGAAGTATTCAACAAATTCAAGGAATCCAAAGCCTTGGTAGAAAATCATACGAAAAAAAGAACATTTCAAAGAAAGAATTTGGGATTAAGTGGGAGATGAGCATAACGGTAATGGAAGCAACGAAGGCAATGCTTCATGACCAAGACCTTCCAATGCAATTATGGGAAGAAGCAACAAGAACAATCGTGTATATGCAAAATAGAACACCTCATTGTGTCTTAAACAACAAGACCCTAGAAGAAGCATTCTCAGGAGAGAAACTAGAAATCATCCATCTCAAAATATTTGGTTGTCCAGTGTACATGCATAATCCAAAACAAACGAGGACAAAGCTAGACCCTTCAGGGAAGAAGGGCATATTCGTTGGGTATAGTGACACATCAAAAGCATACATAATATACTTTCCAGGATTCAAGAAGATCGAGACCAGCAGAGGCATTACTTTTGATGAAGACTCATCTTACAACAAATCAAGACAAACCCACATTGAAGAACATGAAGAACCCAAAGTTCCCAGAGGCATAAATACTACTATGGAAGAGATGATTCAATCATACCATGAATACCATGACATGGAAGAACCGCAAGAACCTATAGATCTGCCTCGTGAGAAGAACTCTTACAAGAGAATACCAACATGGGAACAAGAAGAAATTGAATATGTAGAGAGATATGGTGCTCCAGATGGGACTTTCAAAGAAATTAAGAGACCAAGACCTTACTCCAGTTATGTAGCACTAATGTGTTACATCAATAATGAATAACCTTCCAACTATGAAGAATCAGTAGAAAGGAAGGAATGGAAGGATGCAATGATTCAAGAATATCAGTCAATCATGAAGAATGATGTCTGGGAGGTCGTCCCGAGACCAAAAGGAAAGTCCATTATGTCTTTGAAATGGATCTACAAGATCAATCATATAGCAGACAGAACCATCGAAAAATATAAGGCAAGATTTGTAGCACGTGTTTTCTCCTAGAAAGAAGGCATAGATTACGAGGAAACATTTGCACCTGTAGCGAGATACACTTCCATGAGATATATACTTGCCTTAGACGCAGTAATGAAATGGAAGATACACAAGATGGACATCAAAATAGCTTTCTTGAATAGTGTAGTTGAAGAGGAAGAGTACGTGGAGCAGCCACTAGAATTTGAGACACATGAAAAACAAACTCATGTGTGCAAACTAAAGAAGGCATTGTACGGATTGAAGCAGAAACCCAGGATGTGGTACAACAAGATGGACAATTTTCTGATGAGATTAGCCTTTACTAGGAGTAAAGCAGATTCCAACCTCTACTTCAAGGTTGAGGGTGGAAGACCAGTGATACTACTACTATGCATAGATGACTTGTTCCTAACAGGTGAGGATGAGCTCATTGCATATACAAAAAGGAGGCTTGCTGCAGAGTTTGAGATGAAGGACCTAGAGATGATACACTACTTCTTAGGTTTGGAGGTGTGGCAAAATTCAGATGGGATATTCCTTGGTCAAGGGAAATATGCAGTAGATATTCTAAAGAGATTCAGAATGATGGATTGTAAGGCCATCGCCACACCCATGGCATCTAACTTGAAGTTGTTGTGTGATCCTACTTCATAGACAATTGATGCCACGATGTACAAATAGATGATTGGTTTGTTGATGTACTTGACCAACACGAGGCCAGACATATGTCTTGTTGTGAACACATTGATCCAGTTTCTGACATATCCGAGGTGTGTTCACCTGATTGTTGCAAAGCATGTATTGAGGTACCTGAAGGATACAGTTGAGTATGGGTTCAAGTAAGCGACAGATCAAAATATTAACCTGCATGCTTATATGGATTCAGATTGAGAAAGCAGTGTCATCGATAGGAAGAGCACTTCAATTTGTTGCTTCATTTTGGGATCCTGTATGATCTCCTGGCTTAGCATGACGTAGTCAAGAGTGGCACTGAGTACAGCTGAAGCTAAGTACATTGCATCCTATTTAGCTAGTTGTGAGGCAGTGTGGCTTTAGAAGCTATTGACAAATTTGTTTGATCTCGAGTTAGAGACAACTTGTATCTTCTGTGATAACCAGAGTTGTGTAAAGTTGTCCAAGAATCCAGTGTTCCATGACAAGTCGAAGCATATTGAGATCTAATATCAGTATATCTGAGATATGGTGTAGAGAAGAGCAGTGAAGAGCTAGTATGTGGCGACAGACAAGCATATAGTCGATGTGTTGACCAAGTTGTTGGCAAGAGTGAAGTTTGAGTACTTCAAGGAGAAGCTTGGATTTATCAAGATCGTTGTTCCTCAAAAGAGGGAGTAATGTGACATGTCCGGAAGACGTAGGTGCACCTGGGTTTCTCTCTAGATATCAAGGATAAGAATGAGATCTAGGTAGTTCTCCAATAGGTGGTAGACGCAGATGCTCCTCAGATGCTCTCCACATGTCAAGAAGATGCAAGTGGTATGAGGGTCATATTACATCTAGGTTACTCTCCACTGGGTGGAAGACGCAACTGTTCCTGGGTTGCTCTCTACATGTCTGGAAGACGCAGGTGTGTGATCCTGGGATGCTCTCCACATGTCAAAAAGACGCAGGTTGACCGAGGTACGTAATACATCTGGGATGCTCTCTACATGTCAAGAAGACATAGCTGTTTGATCCTGGTATGCTCTTCACATGTTAAGAAGACACAGATGTTCATGGGTTGCTCTCTACATGTTAGAAAGAAACAAGTGTGTGATATTGGGTTGCTCTCCACATTTCAAGAAGACGCAGGTTTTTCGAGGGATATGACAGAGACACCTGGGATGTTTTCCACATGAGATGATGAGATGATCTAGATATGATGAGATGACAGTAGGAGATGTAGGTGATTTCTTTGGCAATGTAATATGTGGTCGTGGGTTGTACCTACTTGATGGCTTGCTCGTGGAGATGATGAACTCTTAGATGGGATCCAGGCCAACATCTAGCATGAAAAAAGGTTGGCTCTGTAGAACTTCTCATGACGTATAGATTCAAGAGATATCACTAGTCAATGGTCGACGAGTTGCTGCGGCAGTGATGATGATGTCCAACGATGATGCTGATGTCCAAATATTGTGTTTAGTCGTGGTGATGCCCATCTCATAAGAATACCTTCCTTGTTAAGAGGGAGTGTTGTTGAAGATGTTACTTTGGAATATATTCTTATTGTATATTTGTTATATTATTATTATTATTATTGTACCTCCTTTCAAAGATGTTTTTCCTCCGATTGAAGATTTCATTAATGTACTTGGTCATGTAATAATATCAAAGTAAAACCTTCATTGTAAGTCGGGGCAATAGTCCCCAAAAGAATAAGTGTAAAATGTATTTTTCAGACTCCCTTAGAGAAGTTGGCGTAGTAAGACTAAGAAGTCGACCCAGTTAGGTTTTTAGGTCACCCACATGAAGTTTATAAATAGGGAGGCACCCTCCCTCATTTGAACACACGACAAGCTTAAGTAAGTTCGCTCCTAGGAAGATAAAGACAAGTTCGTTGGGGTAGAAGAAGAAGAAGTTGTGGAAGTCATATTATCTTTTGGGTTTTCTATCTTTGTTTGGCATTATACTAAGTGACGAATCTACACTGAAGAAGTTGCTATATTTTTTTTTCAAGAGAGGGTTTTCCCAAGATAAAATCTTTGTGTATATTTTATGCTATACTCGTCTATCTTTCAGTGATCCTATTCCATTAGATTATAAATCTAACATGTTTGAATTAAAGTGGAAACTCTAACAAAATCTAGTGCTCGACACTAGTTACAGAAACATAATAATGATATACAAGAAAGATACAAAATTACCTCTAAGTAAGTGCACCTAAAGAGAGAGAGAGAGATAGTAAGATAGCCCCAAAGATTATGCTTCTTCTGTTACTCACTTGTCCTCCTAGAGAAGTTCACATTACTTGAGAGAGAAAGATATGCTTGCTTGATGATGAAATAAAGTGTGGAAACAATTTATTTATATTCTTCTTTTCACTAGAAGTTTCCATAGTTAGGGTGACTTGACTTTTATTTATTCTTTAATTTATCGTTTACTATCTTTCAATTCGACTTGTCAGTTTGTCTTCTAGGGTGAATTTACAAATTTCATTGGGTTAGTTGTGCTCTTCATTTCTTTCCACTTTCTATAGGAATTTTTAAGAATATATTATGATGTTACATAAACATCAACACTCCCTCTTAGCGAGGAATGCATTCTTCTTACATGATCTTCAACACAACTTGTCTTCTAGAAGATCTTCTTCAAAGTTCTTTGGGACTGTTATTATTCTTTTATTTCGGTTGACTTCGTCTTGTGGACTTCTGGAATCTTACACAGTCTAGAAAATTTCTCTCTGAGCTTTCCATATTATGTGATGTTATCCAAGGCCTGACCACTTCCAAAGTGGCTTCTTTCTTCTTCATTGTCCCACTGCACCCCACTACCCAAGTATATAGATAGCTTACCTCTTCAAAAGGTTTGATTGTTCCCCAACAGTCCTGGCTATAACTCACTCAAGTATCCAATAGTCATTGATAGTCTCAAAGACCTTGATAATAGTTTGATAGTCATCTAAGGTCTTGACTATGTCTCTGCTCATATGGGTGCACTCCACAAGAGATATTGCATCCTTTGGTTGTCTGAGTCATGTACCATGACTTACTGGTATTTGAGTCAAGTATTACTGCATGACTTATCACTGCATGGATTATCTGAGCCATGTACCAAAGTATGGCTTATCTAATCTGTGTACCATTGCATGGCTTACCCGTGTCTGATCCATGTATCATTGCATGACTTGCCAGTAGGGAAAAAATGCCCGAGTCATGTCCCACATGACTAATTGGTGGGAGGGGAAAGACTACTCGTTGTTGACCATGGAAAAACATCAACACTCTCTCTCAGTGAGGAAAGTCATTATGAACTAAACCAAGCTTGTCTTGGAAGTACTCAAACTTTACTTTAGATAGAGGCTTGGTAAGTATATCGACAATCAACTCATCCATAGATATGTACTGGAGCTTCACTGCTCCCCTTTGCACCAAGTCTCGAATATAATGGTATTTGATCTCTATATGCTTCGACTTGTCATGAAATATTGGATTTTCTGAAAGCTTCACACAGCTTTGGTTATCACAGTAGATCCAAGTCGTCTCTAACTCTTAATCAAATAACTTTGCAAGTAATGTTCGAAGCCATACTGCTTCACAACTAGCAACACAAGATGCATGTACTCTACCTCTGTAGTACTGAGTGCTCCTAATTATGATTGCTTTTCTGGTAAACCAAGATATCTTAGTTGATCTCAAACTAGAGAAGCATCCATGATGTGCTCTCTCCTGTCCATTGCACTTTTCACCCTAGTCAAAGTCCATATATTCTTGTGGATTTATTTCTTTGTCTGAGAATATATGAGTCCATATCCAATTGCACCATGTAGGTACCTCAACACATGCTTTGTTGTTATCTAATGTACATGTCTAAACTAACTGCAAAGCATATATCTGGCATGGTGTTAACCAGATACATCAAGGATTCGATCATATGTTTGTACATCATATGATCCACCAGATCTGAAGAAGAGTCACTCAACAACTTTCGATCCGTCACCATTAGTGTGGCAATGGACTTACAGTCCATCATCCCGAATCTCTTCAGGATCTCTATTGTGTATTTTCCTCATGCCAAGATTCTTGAATTCAGTGATATGCTCCCTTTTGGAGTACTTAGGTATCCTATGTTGCAGTTAATCCCTTTGTATCATGCTCCGTCTACATCTGGACATCTTGCATTATCTGCATGTGGATGTCTTAAACTAGAGTGACTTGCAACCTTTCTATTGTTGATCTTTTGTGTATCCATTTGTGTCAACTCCCATCAAATGTCTCTACTGATATGAGCTTTTTGCTCTTAGGATCATTGGATACTAAGATCCTTCGTTTTGAACTGTGAGAAACTCCCTCTTGCACCCATATATGAGCTTCTCATTCCTTGTAAGAAACAAGTATATAACAACCATCTTCGACCTTATAGCGAGGATTGATATATGCATCACCCTTGGTGAATACCAAGCTCATCAAATAACTGTCTATCCTTGCAAACCATTCCCTGGGTTCCTGCTTAATCCCACACAAATATTTCTTCAATTTACACACGTGATTCTTTGTAAAGAGTCTTAAATCCTGGAGGCTACTCAATATACACTTCTTCAATTACACCATTCAAGAAGGTGGTCTTGACATCCATTTGGTGTAATTTCCATCCCATCATGGAAGCTATGGAGATAATAGCTTTAATAGAAGTGTGTCTAGCCACTGGAGAAAACCCCTCATCATAATCTACTCCCTCTTTCTAAGAAAATCCTCTAGCCACAAATCTTGTTTTGTACTTCTCTATGCTTCCATCTGCAACATACTTGATCTTGTAGACTTATTTAGCACTACATCTTTTGGATTCTTGTGCTCATTTTCTATCCTCATCCATGTGAGACTTCCTAGCTTTGTTGAAGGTTGTATCTTTATCAAAGGTGGCATCCTTGTTGATCTTGATCTATTTGTTCAAGAATGTATATTCTATAAACCTTTGAAGTCTTATTGTACCCTTATTTTCTGAAGGTCACAGCTTCAGGTATCTTGTCCTCTATTATTTGGTGAGAACACTTGATCTAAGCATAATTTTCGTACTAGATACTTCTTCCCATAAGACATGGGTAAATTTTGATCACGGATCATTGCTTTCATAGCCTCCATAGTGGACCTGACAGAAATGTCCACAAGGGTTAACTAGTATCCAATGTACTATCCATCAATAAAATAGTTATGCTACTTATCAATAAGATAACAATTCAATTTAAATAAACAACACTTGTTTCACAAAACATTAAATACTTATATTTGTTTGTTTGGTTGACTCCCACTTGATCCATGCCTGCTAGTAGAGATCACTAAGGTTGTAGAACTTTGATCCAGTTATGAATTCTTGGAACTTCGTGAAAAACTTTATCCTTGGTCCTCATGTATTATGGATGCACTAGATCCAATATCATCTTAGATCTACCTTTATAGTTTGTGAAAGAACCCTTGGCATTATCTATAAACTTCATTATGCTTCACTTGAATCTAGCTAATAGGAGGCTTCTCCTGCTCTTTAACAACATGCTTGGAATTGTTTCCAAGTTTGTTTTGAAGAATTTTTGTAATATATCAAGTGCTTAGAAACACCACTACGTAACCTATTTTTTCTCTGTGACTAGTCACCATTTTGACAAGCGTTGAAAATCTAACTCAAAAACCCTAGCAAGAGCTAGGTCAAAATACATTTCGTCAAACATGAAAACTAACTCCAGTGATAAATGCGCCCTCTACAAGAGATTTTCAAAACACTATTTTTAAGTCCAATCTATGGCCAGAAGAATTCAAAATTGGAAGCCTTGATTCCTTGATTTCGACAGAAATTAAGTCAAAATTTAATTTTCATAAAACTGAGATCTGGTTCCACATAAGGATGTGCCATACTTTTTCAGACCTATTTTTTCGAACTACTTTCAAGGGCTTCTTTTTCAAATTGCTTTTTGGACTTCTTTTTCAAATCTGTTTTTTCGAACTGTGTAATTGCCTCTTTTAGAACAGCTCTGGTGCCATGCTGATTTTTCTTAGCACTTAGAAGTTTTTTAACTTGTTAACACTTTTTTAGCACATAAACATAAACTAGATGCATATAAGGAACATTGAAAGAAACACATCCATAATAGACACAATGTTTATCCTGGGAAAACCCTCTCATGGGAAAAACCCAACAACTTCTCTAGATAAGATTCTTCAACAAGATACAATGTCAAATATAGTGCCCGACACTAATTACAAAAACAAAATAATGATATACAAGAAAGATACAGAATGACCTCTAAGTAAATGTGCCCAAAGAGAAAGAGATAGTAAGATAGCCGCAAAGATTATGCTTCTTGTATTCCTCACTTGTCCTCCTAGACAAATGCGCATCACTTGAGAGAGAAAGATATGCTTAATGATGAAATAAAGTGTGGAAACACTTTATTTATATTATTCTTTTCACTAGAAGTTTCTACAGTTGGGTTGGCTTGACTTTTCTTTATTCTTTTAATTTATCTTTCAAGCCGACCTGTCATTTGGCCTTCTAGGGTCAATTTACCCATTTCATTGGGTTAGTTGTGTTCTTTATTTCCTTCCACTTTCTCTAGGACTTCTTAAAAATATATTCCGATGCTACATAAACATCAACAAAGGATATATATACATAGACATGAAAGCCGCAAAAAGAAAACTATGTTTCCATGAAGTCAATGCCTGAAATAGGCCCTTTGATGTTGGAGACCAATCCAATAATAAAAAAATCCTACATTGACATTGCAACCAACTCAATAATATATCAGCATTACACATGCTAGACACATGTCTTCAACCCCAAGCTGTAAGAGTAACTCACTTTTCTCAATACAGCAAGATTTATTTTTTCATTGTATTTTTTAAGGCATTGGTACACATACATACCATCAATCAACTTTAATATGGGAAAGGTAAATTCTCAAAACTCTTGTCTATCTCTTGTCTAAGGAAAGACAAGAACTCTTGACTATTTCTCAGCGTTAGTTTATTATTAAGCTTTCCCACTGCATAATCTGTAATTTTAATCCATTAAAAGCATTCATTGTATTTTACTTATTGTTTTCATATCCCTTGTGTTTAAATAAGTTTCTATGATGTTATGAGCATTCATAAAACTTTAAAAACACATATAAGAAGACTCAAAAGTTGGAATTTTAATGAGGAGATGGTGCATGGTACCATGTATACAATTTGGCCCATAGGTATGTACCCTAATGTACATTACAAAGGGTTTTCAACACATCATGGTGGCATGAAGATTAAAAATAAGTTGTAGAAGAGGTGAGATCAAAGTTTTGACTCTTGTTTGTTAAGATGAGCATTGTATCCAAGTGAAAGTGAGAAACGTCATATGTTGTTGAACAAGCATATCACTCCAACCACCATTTGGTGGATGGTGAGGAATATTATGCATGTACTTTCCAAGTTTTGTGCTAAAATAGTCCAAATACAAATCAAAGGGGTTGTGTTTTACCTAACAAAACATGCTTCTTGAACACTAGCAGCATTGAAACTTGTCATGTACTTAATGCATTGTAAAGTGGGTGCAGAGAATATTGTAGTCTACGAAGGGGACGCACAACTTGGCAACAGCTTTCATTCAAGGAGATATATGCTTCTATATATTGATGTCCTGTGTAGTTCATATGACGTAGTAATTTTAAATTTGTCTATAAAAAAAGTAGACACTCTTCTTCTAAATTGAGATGCAAATTGCCCATGCAAAGGTGGGATCCTCTAAACAAAATGTTATTAACTTTTCTCGCTCTACATTGTAAGCGAGAATCTCTACAAGAATTGATGTGGCTTTTGAAACACAATATTTAACCAGTTTAAAAAGGGACAATATTCTAGTTGTCATCTTAAAAAGGACTAGATGTAATTATATAGTTCAAGATTGTCTTTTTATTACACATCATGGCATGTTCACTTTGGAACTACATGTGACGCGATGCCTTGTGACAAAAGATTAATAGTGTACCATCGATATCTTAAATTTAAATTTAAATTTTTGTGGTTACATTTTCACACCAAAATCCATGATTATTTGTTGCCCATCTCATTATAAGGTTGTCAAGGTTTTTGAGAAGGAGTTTGAGCTCCATGTGCCCCTTACAAAGCTTAAAGGACCACCCTAACATTCTTAATCTAATTTTTGTCCAAGGATTCACTTGCACATAATTGTATTCAAATTTGAAGTCCCTAACCCCAACATCTAATTATAAGGATGATACATAAAGCATTAGAAATATATACTAGTGATGTAGAATTTCCAAGTTATCGGTAGTTCAATAAAAACAAAAGACAATAAATGAAGTCACCAAGACATAGCATTTAATGGAATTCATTGACCCATTTTAAGCCCATCTAGCCTTTACTTCAAGGTTACCTTGTCGCAAAAAGTTTGATTGGCAAAAGGGATTATCCTATGTTGCGTTGAATAAAAATAAAAATAGCAAGAGTTAGGGTTTGAATTGAAATATTTTTAAGTGCCCAGGTGCATTGCTCTTCCCATGATTATTCTAGATGGACCAATGGAAAGGTTACACACATTGATGTGGCTAATAAATGTCTTCAATGAGAATGTAGAGGAAAAACAAAAAAGAGGTAAACACTCTACACTTGCACTTGTAGTGTTTGTTAAAATCCACAACAACGAATCCTCTATCTAGGCCTAAAGACTCTAAGAACATGCAAAGAAAAAGGGATTGCTTAGTGCTAGGTTGACAAAATCTAGGTGTGGAGGTCTTTTTTATTCTGAAGCTTCTAACTTGGAAAGAACTCTTATCGAGTTATTTTAAGCAAATAAAATTCAAGTGCAAGCAATATGCAAATTATTCAAAGTCAAATAATTTAAAGAGACTGTCCCAGAAAAAGGCGAAATGCGACTTGAAAAACATTGTCAGCAATACTTCAACACTTCCACCTGACAATACTACACAAATATATAATTTTAATGTCAATGAGACTAAGTTCCATGGGAGTGGACAAAACTCTATTTGTGAGTCCTTGAAAGATGTAATGTTGTTTGATACTTCTAAAGATAATTATAGAAATCAAAATGTTGTAAAGTCTGGTGAGACAAAGCCATTTAGATCTATCAATGAGGGTCCGAATGATTTAGAGGTATGTGCCACTCCAAAAGGTGAAACTACTGCCACTCACTGTTCATTTATTAGTGATGTGTTTAACCAAACCTTTACCCTACAACCCAGAAAAAACAAAAGATCTAGAACTATGAAATCAAAAAACCATAACTATAGTGGGTAGGGTAGTTCAAATGATATTAAATATTCTACACAAAGTATCACCTCAAATGTTTTGATTGGGGGACCTATTCATCAACAACTTGAGAACACTGATATAAATAATAATCACACAGTTAACGCAATTGAGACTAGTAGTATACATGCTTCTATTTCTAGTTGTAATTTGGTTATGCATTGTAACCATTTGTTAAGCACTAATGATGGCCAAGCACCCTTGGAGCAAACTACAAAGAAAAGCATCCTCTTGTTGGATATCAAAGTGGGTTAGATGGTTATGCATTGTAACCATTTGTTAAGCACTAATGATGGCCAAGCACCCTTGGAGCAAACTACAAAGAAAAGCATCCTCTTGTTGGATATCAAAGTGGGTTAGATAGTATAGCTAGTAAGGGCATTGTTGATGTTACTAGTGACTATAAACATGTGGTGGCCTCTGAGGATAAAGGAGTCCCATATCTACATAGCGTTGGCAATGGAACAAGTTCACGCAACACAAACATAGACAATACAAGTGGTAAGATCACTTTTCAATGCGGTAGTATCTCTAGTGGAAATTCACTATTGGCAATGGTGGAAGGTGCACTAGTGAGATTAAAAAAAAAGGCACAAAACATTATGGTTGTAAACAATTATGAAAGAAAATAAAGGTAGCACTCAAGTTGGGGGAATGTAGATGTACAAGGTGACTCACACAATAGGAAAGTGCAAGTTGTTGGAGGCAAGAAACCAGCTAGAAATACCTTTGGGTTGGGAAGCTCCTGAATTGTAAGCACCAATAAATCTGATATTGCAAATACACAAAGCAATGTTGGAAAGAAAAACAACCATTATCTTTGGAAAAAGATACAAAATAACACTGGTGATGAGCATATACATGAACCAAAAACAAGTAACCATATCCAACTGCCATTATCATTGGTTGCATTGGCTACATGTCCACAAGAAAATAACAATGGTGAGTCTAACCACATGGAGCAAAGGATATTCTAACCATGGGGAATAGAGGATAAGGGTGTCCAAGAATTATCTAGAATACTCCAACTACTAAGATCACATAGCTTCCTATATTGTTAAAAGCAAGCTTAATGCAATAGCAAAATCATACAAATCTCAAGCAAGGACATATGATCTTTGAATACAAACAAGAGAAAGGTATTGTGGAAAATTCACATGAAAAAAGCTATAGAAATTAGGAAGGTATTTCGGGGAATCAAAGTAGGTCACTGTCACTCACATGAATCCATTGTGTATGTTTATATTCCTCAATTAAGGGCAATAGATTGCAATGGCATAAAGACAAAACAATTTGTTTTAGCAGCCAATAACCAATAAATGTTATAGAAAGAGGAATTGATTTATGGAGGTGTAAGATACCTAAAATGGACTTACATGTTAACCTTCTCATTGGTGATGCCTCTGAGAACCATTCATGCAAGAAAACATCTTTGTTGAGATCTATAATGATCTTGTTGTCACAGTAACACCATTATATTACATTTGGTGGAGAGGTGGAGTCCAAGCATGGAGGGAAAAATGGCATTATGTGAGTTAAGTTGTATTAAACACAAGATAAGAAAGTAATGTGATCTATCATATTTGATATGGTTGGACACTTCAAATACATGATTGCATAGGAAATAATTTAACTGTTGAGGAGCCTTGAGTAAGCTTCAATACATTAATTGTGAGAGTAAAGAGGGAGATACAACAACTTGGAGAGTTATATCTAATAATGGCAAACCAATTTGACATATTCACATGATTGTGGATTACTTTGGCCATGAATGGTGTTTGTAAACAATCTTTTCAACATTTATGATAGATCTCACACAATCAAAGTGACCTCAATAGTGAAACAACTAGTGAATCACCAAGTTCACCTTCATGGTAGTGATATTCTCACATTGATGGTGTAGAGAGGCAACCCATCCCAAACATATTGCAGACTCTTGGAATACATAGTGATGAGATCACACGATCTCTTTTTCTGTCAAATATGTATAGCTTTGGACATAGAGGTTGTATAAGGGGTGTTCAAATTATCCCATTTTTGGTAAGGCAAACTTTGGTCATTTTTATTCATATTTTCAAAAATCTGATGATTTAGGTTGTTTTAAAATGAACCAAAACCCTTGGGGGCAATGTTCCATGGCCAAAGTTCCCAACAATAAGGTGGAACTTTGACTTTCAACAAAGTTCATGTTAGATTTGGGGACAATTTGGGTGAGACTCCCAAATTTCAATATTCATTTTTGGGAGGAGGCCATTTTAAAAATGCCATGCCATTGATTGGGTGATTTCAATAGCTATGGTGACAGCAAAAATGAGGAATGTTTATTTCTCTTTCACAAAAGTTTGCATAGATATAGCCTTGAACAAGGTATTTCCAAACAAGATCATCCTTGAATTAGAAGGAACTCGATGAAACCAAGTTTGGACTAAGATAGTAATTCCTTTCGTTGCATACTATGTTGTGAAAAAAGCCATTTAGTCATAACATGTCATCGGAGAAGCCAAAAAAGTGCATCAATCAAATCTCAGAATAATCTTTCAAAAAAAACCATATGGAGCCAAAGGTGGTTCAAGAGACACAAGATGGCATTCAAATAGTCAAAATTAGAAGGAAAACACAACCTTGTAGAGAAGGCTCCCACCAAGAATTATGTGTTGTAGAAGATCAAGGTCAAGCTCCTAAATCAAAGAATTGCATAGACGAACACACACACTAGATTTTAGAATATGAAAATAACACTTTAGAAAAGGAAATAGTCGAGCTAGTGAAGTATTCACCAAAACATTGTTCTAAATTCCCCTTTGGAAGCTCACGATATGGAGACGGCCCTTTGAGGTCACTCTATAACAAGGATTGGTATGAAGAACATAAGAAAAAGGGGCCACTTTCTTCTAGCAAACTCAAGAAAGGTGAGCCCCTACCCTCAAGAGTCATTCAACTTGGATCTCATGTATCCCAGTCTCATGGAAAAATGACACACCAAACAAAGGGCATCTCCAATTTCCATTACTAACAAGGAACAATGGAACAAACTAAGAAGAAACAAAGTGTTAAGATTAGACCAAAAAAATCTGAAATTTATATTTCAAAAAAATTGTAAGGAAATATTCTTGTAACCAAAGAGAGAGGAAATCTATAGAATGGAAAAACATAAGCCTGTCCATCCTCGAGATCCTCTAGGATGGAGGCAAAGTTTGACTTTAAAATAAATTTTGAGGTGCTTACCTCCTAGTATAGTAGAGGATGCTTATGCATGTGTTGTAAGGCGGTGCCACGACCTTTTTATCAACTCAATCTAACCATAATTGCTTTAAAAGCCACATTAATATAGTCTTTGTAATAAATTAACTAACTGCATATATGCATTGATAACATGAGTTGTCTCTTGTGTAGTAGCCTTTTAAAAACTGTCATTTCTAAGAAATGCACCAATTGCCCATGCCCTTCCCCAATGTAGCAGAGGATAGAAGAAATAAGAAATTTGCATGTCCCTATGAATACTTTGTCTAAAATAGAATTAGGAAGAAATAAAATAAATACATTTATGTTTATTTTGATTTTCTAATTGCAATGGAATAACCGTATTGGAACAACTCAAAATCAATCAAAGAACATAACCAATCATGAAATCGCATGCCTTAATTTTATGGTTGTGGTATTTTGATTTTCTAATTGCAATGGAATAACCATATTGGAACAACTCAAAATCAATCAAAGAACATAACCAATCATGAAATCACATGCCTTATTTTTATGGTTGTGGTTATCGAAGTGTTGATTTGATTCACAAGATCAACCAATAAAAAGAAATCAACTCACATTCAAAATCAATACTAAGAACATAACCAATCATGCAAACACAAACAACAAAGCAACATGTCAATTGGGTCTAGCTAGAGTGTTTGAGAGGAGTATTATCCTCCCTACTCAAGATAAATTCCCACAAGTAACATGTTCAACTTTTTAATGAGCTTTTAATGAGCTCATTTACTTTGAATACTATTCTCGAAATTAAGAGAAGTGCCAAGTGAATTTCCTCGAGATATATATTTCACAGAGAATTTTAAAAAAAAACTACAAGGTGATCTAATGGTATTAACACTCCTTAACGTAATTGCTCAAAATACACTTAACACTATCAATTACAATTTGTTGTACACTCCATTTTACAACAATAGACTCCATCATTATATTTGCATGAGCTTTCTCTTTTTGACAAATTTCATTAAATTCACACATTGCATACAAAACTTTCTAACACCACCCTCTAAGAAAACATCTAATAAATATTACCTTGTTGGGTTCCATGTGGGACTTTCCATCTTGCTAAATTGAGTTGTCGATAGAGTGAAGTTGACAACTTTGTTAACGTTTTCATCATTCGATGCAAATACGAACACTTTAGTCCAATCAAGTTCATTGATACTTACATGTAACCATTAATTATTGTCTTTAAGTTATAACCTTTAATGTGGTCCTTTACAAAAGGAGGAAAGGTTTGAGGCATAAGAGGGAATCAACTTGGAAATTTTATTTAAATGTAAAGTTCAATTAACAACGCATTGAAGTTGATATGCCAAAACTGTAATTTAGTGACAATTCCCAGCGATGAATGAGGGTGCCTAGATATTATGTAGTAGAGGTATTGCAACTGTGGTAATACAGTGGTTTGATTTTGATATCATGCTTCGACAAATACTCACAATTCAATTTGAGAAATAAGGCCAATATGAGCAATGAAATGTGATCATAATTTCCTATGGTCTCTTTGTTGAATGTCAAGTTTTGGCCCTTATTGTAATGACATCTGATTTGAAAGCACATGGATACCTCTAGCCCATCGATATAAATATTGGAACAGAAGAAATAATAGTTTGATACTAGGCCATCAACTTATCAATTTGGTATTCCAAACATTGGAATGGAAGAAATAATAGTTTGATACTAGGTCATCAACTTATCAATTTGGTTGCATAGTTACTATGTTGGTCATGATAATGAGACTAATATGAATGGCCACATACAACCTCTACCAATATTCAACAACCTAATTAGTAAGCTGAAGGAATGGCTTTGGCTTGTTTCAATTAGCTAACTATTTGTGAGAAAGGACCACCTAAATGATATGCCAAAAAGGGTAAGATACAAATGGTTTATAATTGGATAAATTTTGGAGATTAAGAGGATATTTTAGACAAATAATTATGAAACACTTTCAAGTTCTCGTGGATTTTTGAATTTTGAATGTCTTATTTCTTGCACCTAGCCAATAAGGCATTAAGGCTCTTTGGAATTTCTCTTTGGCAACATAAAAGACAAGTATTTTTTCAATAAAGATTCCTTTGACAATTAGAACAATATATATGGGTTGCAATTGTAGTGTCCTCAAGCACAATCCAAAAGAAAAAAATGCAGCGTGGTTGCATCATCACCAAAACACCCTCTCACATATTGTTTACATCATATTGTCAATGAACATAATCATAAAAGAGACAAAGGGGAACCCCCTAAGCAAATAAACACTGAGCACTGACCACACTAGCAAAAAGGGGGGGTTGGTCATGGTCATTTGGGGCAAGGCTCCAACTCAAGATAAGGGGATTGCATCAACGATGGAATGAGGTCCCACCCATTAGCAGGAGAGTTCAAGGGTTTGGGCCCCTTTGATATGCCAAGAGCCAACGTCGGAAGTTGCTTTCCATTGCACGATGGGCCAAGGGGTCAACTTCAACCACACTCACGCCTCTCAAAAACATGTCTCCTTGCCTAATAGTGGGGCCTATTATGATGGGAAATTTGATGGGACCCAACAAATCTAGGTTGCCCTGGCAAGGTAATTGGGCCAACTATGCTACAACCAAATGATACAAGGTCAAATGGCAACCTACTCATTGTGCACGAGGCTGTGTCATTATTCCATCAATTGTTGTCAATACTCCATCTCGAGCCTCACTTATGCATTTTCCCTGAACCTCCCTTCACATATTGGCACTATGATTTGCATCAACTTGCTAGTACAAATAAATGTGCCACCATACTTATAAAATTGATGTTATCACACATTTGAATTGAACAATTTATTATTTCTCTTCTTCCAAAGCTAAAAAGGAATCTTAACTTTGATAAGCACCCATGCAAAGTGTAATTCAATAGGTTGGTGTAAGTGATCTCCAGGCAACACGGCCCACCATGAGATGGACACTAGGAAATATTGTTGACAAAGTGCCTCAACCCAAGACCATATAGTCTTGGCTAAGGGTAGAACCACATGAGGTGCTTAAGGTTTTTTGCTCTTCCAAACTGTGGGCAATGCCGACTACACACACACATATAAGTAGTCTCTTACCTAAACAAAGTCCTCCCATAATTAGACACCAAGCAAAGCATGGTTTTTTGGGTTCTATCAACATCCAAATATTGCAAAGTTGAAATAATCAGATTTTTTATTTGGGCCTCGATGTCCAAAGCTAGTTTACTAACTTTCATGAAAGGGCTTGGAGCATAGACATTTGTATCCCATGGTTGGCTTGTATCTAATAAAAGTCTTGGCCTTTTCCCGATGCTAGTATTGCCACCATGCTTGAAGTGTTGGGAAGCCAAGCTTTAGTAATAACATCTCATGATGAATCACATTTTCCATGGCAATGCAGATGCACTCATGTAGATGAGGTGAAGATGTTTATGTCTTCAACCCACCAATCTACATGTCTATGTTGCAAAGAGAGATTCCCTGTAGAGGCCTTGGGGATCCTGGTGATTTTATTTTCTCCTTCGAATTGCACCATGAAGAGGAAAAATAACCCAATTTAAGATATTCTCTTCCTACACTTATTTGTTGTGATTAGAGAAATTGTGATAGTTGGGGCTACCTCTAATATCCTATAGCATTGATCTCCCATGGTGACAATGACACTACAAACCTACATTGATATGCAATATGACGCTTCTGCATATATGATTGTCCTAAATAACCTCACAAACTTCAAGTGGAGCAATGTCACATTACCTCATCTTTGAAGGGCTCAATGTCAAATTGTAGGCAACATTGTTGACTAATGCATATATCTCATCCCTGGCTCAACCAATCGACAGTTTATCATTGGGAGTGACGCATCATTGGCAATGTGATCTTCTTGATGACTTTTACTAAGCTTAGGTTCTTCCCATTGAAATTGTCAATAATGAAATGTAGATGTGTCGCTAAGTGGAAAAGGTAACCCTTCCTAAAGTTCCTCTAGTTGGACTTTCGTTATGGCGATGGTAACACTAGGTTATATCTTAATGATCTATTTTCCCTCGCTGTGGAATCTTGTGCGATCGGTGCAAAATCAAAGTTTGACACTTTCAATGCAACCAATAACCACTATCTAGTGTGAGGTTCATCATTGTGTGCCAAGGACTTTCATGGTGGTCACACAATTTCCCTCTTTCTTTCAACAACTTCTCATTCTTCTTTGAATGTGGTAATCACTAATTGTCTTGAGGCTAAGTATATTTCCTTTGTACTTTGTTATGGAAGTTGGGATCAACTTTACCCTTCTTATGTTGTTGTGTATAGCATGGCAATAAGCAATTCCCAATAACCATTGCAATGTTTTAGAACAAAGTGCCACTTAGATTCACAAATACCCAATGTTGTATGTAAGGTATGAAAGGCATCAACATACTTTGCCATAAATTGGTCTTTGCCATGGTGCAAATCATCCATCTCATATGTTGGTCTTCATATTTTCCAACAAGTAAATAATGTGCATTGAACTTGAGGGCGTCAACAAATTCCCCCCAAGTGGGTTATGTTGCATAAAGTTCAAAATCTCCAACAATTTGCACACGATAAGTATTCCATTAATCTTTAACAAAATTTTCACTATTGGAAATTTTGTTGACAAAGAAGTAATTATCTAGCATATTTAACCATCTTTCCAAAGCTTTTGTATTTATCTTGCCTTCAAATAGAGGAATATCAAAATTAACTTGCACTTTGAAGGTGTGGCTCATCTCATTCCGTTGCTTGCCAAAGGTGCCTCCATTGTTGTTGGGAGTCATCAAAGGCCCTGACCAAAATTGCCCATCTTCTCATCCTTTTGTTGCTAAAGGGCCTCCTACAATAACATCTTGATAGGATCCCATGCTCCATCAACTTTCTTTACTTCATCCACCATGGGAGGCTGCTTGGGAGAGGGAAGAAAGTCTTCAACATGTTCGATTAGTTTGTGGCCCAATTTCTATCGTAACCTTATCGAGCACATGCACAAAAAACGACGTACCATAGGTTAATTTGATACCAATGATCCAAATTGGATTGAGAATGAAATGAAAGAACATGCAATAATGGAGAAAGAACACAAATATAATACTAAAAATAGTGAAACACAAATTTGTATTCATGAATCAAATGGTGAAAAAACTACGATATACATGGCAATACAAAATGACTAGAATAATAGCAGCTCATCTTTGGAAAGAGATGTGATGGCTATGCCCATTCTCAAAACACCCTTAACAAAAGGCCAAAACTACATTTTATAATGATGTCAAAAAACCCTAAGTAGCAATAACCCTAAAATGCTAGAACCCTAACCCTAGCTTAATTAGGGCTCAACGAGAACACTAAGCTAGACAAATATGAGCTCCAAGTAAAGCGATCCTTATTGAAATCACAATGTTCCACTCAGTTCTCCATTTTGGGTCTTCTTTAGCTCACTGAAAAAAAATATTAGCAAATTATCGATTCACCAATTGGTGTACATCGCTATCTCCAAAATGCACCAAAAAATCATGACCCAAAAACTACTAGCATAACGACCTTTAGTGACACTACCCTCGATGGCCACCTACATTGACACCATAAAAGGCGCTAATCAAAAGTCTGCCCTAGTGCTTAGAAGTAGAACAACAACAACAAGTCATTAGTGTGATGTGTAAGAATCCCCCCACACCTATTCAAAATCCTAAGTAGGTCTAACTCGTCATTAATTCTGAAAATGAATTACTCCCAACACTGGGGCAGCCTTGAGAGATTATAAAATTAAGATCTAGCAAAAATTATTCACACGAGGGTTAGTACCATTATGTTACAAGTTTTAATTGCCCAACAAGTAATTGTAATTGTAGCCTTTTCCTCTCACTAGAAAAGGCGTATTTATTATTGTTTAAAAGAAAACAATTGATATTATTAAAAATCGTCTGGTAAAGAATATTATACAGATGCACAATCAATAGATCAACAAATAAATCATTGATTGAATTGCCTCTTATTGGAATATCAAGCAATACTGAGGGGGGGGTGAATAAGTATTAATCAATCTATTTGAATTTTTATCACTTAAAACAAAATCAACAATAAAAACAAAACACACAATATTATCATGGAATCCCAATTGAGAAAACCACCAACACTTTCTATTACTGCAAAATTATATTTAGAAATGGTTTTTGCTTGCTACTGCAGACAAAGATGATACAACACCCTATTTACCAACAACTAGTGGAATGAGACTACGACCCCCTAGTTTATCAGCTACTACTAAAATGATGCTTCAGCACCCTATTTACCAGCTACCACTGGAAGGAGGCTACGACACCCTTGCAGGCATGTAGCATGCCCTAACACCTCCCAACCACCTTTATATGATAATTTGATCTCTTACTTCTGTACACCTATGGATCTTCCAATTGAATGTACAGAGACACCTATTTGAAAGTTTAAAGCCTTGTTTATATACCCTCAAATGTATCTCTTCATCTAACAGTCACGTATCTTCATCGTGACTTTTCACAAACAAAAACAATTCGAAATTACCTCTCTATTTTATCTTGCAAAATTATCAACGCGCAACACTCATTTCCACAACTACCTTTCTGTAATTAACCTTCCATGATTTGCTTCCGCAAATTATCTTTCCGCAACGACTTTTCTGAATTTGACCGTTCGCAATTAACCTTCCGCAAAGTGGTGTCCGCAACGCTACTTTCCGCAATTAACCTTCCGCAACGATCTTTCTGCATTCGTCATTTCCGCAATCTGAGGGAATTCCTTCCTTCCGCAATTGTGGGTTGCGGATTGTGGGTCTGCTTTTCGACTTTTCTCGAAACTACTTCCGCGATTAATCTTCCGCAACGATCTTTCCACAATTGCGGATTGCGGGTCTGCTTTTCGATTTTTCTCGAAACTACTTCCGCGATTCGTCTCCCGCAAAACTTCTTCCGCAATTGTCTATCGCAGGCTTGTTTTTCATAAATTCTCAAACATAACTTCCACAAATCTCTTCCGCAGTAATTTTCCCGCGGCTTTAACAAACTTGCACCTTGGCATTGCGGAAACTATTCTAGATCATTGATCTTTCTCTCTCTTATGATTTGGGTCGTCCAAATCTTCACTTCATAGAAACTTAAAGTTATAGTGTTTTCGACTCCGTTTAGCCAACTGTGTTATTTTGGCTCAATCATTTTTGGACTATTTCATCAATGTTGCCTTATGATCTTATGTTCACAACGATGCCAATTTAATCAACACCTCTCTGGCAGGATCTGCCAGACAATGTTTATTACATATCTGAAACTTTTTGACAATTTTAGCTATGAAAAATTATTGTAGCTTCCAATAATAGCATTCTTACCATATCAGCCTCAAATGGATAAATCAAGCTTAAGGTGCTTCAACATACTGCTAACTGCTTTCATGGACAATGTTGAAGAATCTACTGAAGCAAAGAAAAATATGACATACAGGATAAGTCACCCTTCAGAAATTTGAGCCTTTTATGTTATAAGATCAATGTTTGCCATCAGCAGACTTGTCCTATTAGAAAGAAAGAAAATTTGTAAACTACACTAAATAATAATTTTTCTTTTCATTCCAATAAACTGTCTTGAACAGCAGCATCCTTCTCTGATGAATTGCATCATGCATCAGCAACCAGTACTGTTTTACTTTGGAGAAAAACTGGATAGGCTACAGCCCATAACCAAATCAGGAACATAAGCCAAAGGTTTTTAGGATGAAAATCAAATTCAGAACTATGTTCGGAGGTCACCTTCCATATTAGTGCAGCCAATTGAATCTTCTGATAAACACAATTTAGCAGAAACAATGGCCATGCACTAGAGACACCCTGTCTCGGGTTAATGGCTGGAGCAATAACGACCAGACTCTAGGCCGCATTTGTTAAAGAATCTTAGGTCAGAAAGTAACAGTAGATGGGTAATTCCTTCAATGGTTAGCAACTTAGCACACCTAACTTCGGTATTTCATTTGTTTATACCATAATGAATATATCCAAAGGAAGCAATCTCTGGAAGACCTTTAGAAAAAATTATAGAAACTCAGATTGCATTTGTCAACTTTTGGGGTTACCTTAACACTTCAGATCATATACGTGAAATCACCAATCTTCTGTGAGTTGGACTCCAGCCATCACGGTATGTAATTTTGATTATCTAATTCCTAATTGGTAATGGGGCTTATCAAACCAGCCTATTAGGCTTGATAATTCTACTGCATGCAATATGCCTGTCTACAGACATCAGGTTCAGTTGTTGAAGGCCTTTAATGGGCAATGACATATAAAATGGAATTCTAACATCCTGCTTTTCAGCAATCTACTTTACCTATGCCTTAGTTGATTTCATGCTGACAAAATCGTTGGAAGGCATGCACTTTGTATGGTTTGAGCTCCTTCTGCTGAAGGTGCGATTCCATATACATACTACTCATCACCCAAAGGAAAAAGAAGTGCAATACATCACTTCTACTCCATAATAACTGTGTAAATAATGTGTTATACATCTTCCTGAATTAATAGAGGCAAATACACAACCAATTGTATTTAAGTGCAGTCAAAAGGATAACTCCTCTGCTGGCTATGTGATGGTGCATATTTTGTCCAAGCTCCAACTGAATGAAGTATAATAGTTTGAATTCCCTGCTTGTAGAATCAGATTTTATCTTACGTATCTCTTCATCTCTGCACCCTTACTCTTAGATGCTTACTGTTGAACAAATTTATGAAATGGAACTGTAGACAAATTTATAAGACAATATTCTGTATGGTGCAAGTAATGAATATTCTGTTCTTTTTTATCTCGTAGCAAATTCCTTCTATTATAGATTCCCAATAAGATGAAATGAATGGATGAGGGATTTCCAGACTACTGAAGCATTTGTGTTTGATTTAACAGGGATCCAGATGTCGAGGAAATTCTGCAAACTTACATTATGCCATAGCACTTGATAGTTAATAATGAGACTCTGGAAGCTTTTGGCAGCTAATGCTTTGTCAAATTGATAAACATTTGTTAAGCCTCACCCTCCAGGTGACTTGGACTTACCTATTTGCTTCCAGTTAACAAGAGTAATTCCATCCTTTTCCCTCTGACCCATCCACAGAAAATGAAAACATTTTTTTAATCTTTTCCAGCATTCCAACAGGTATATAGGGCATAGAGGCCCAATAAGCAGGGACTGATTCGAGGACAGACTTTACAAGTGTTAATCTACCACCTATTGCACAATGTGGTGATTCTTTTCTCAACCTTTTGATACAGTGAGACCTAATAGTTTGGTTTTAGCATGAAACCCAGATATTTAAATCCTTTGCTGATGTCAAAATATTGAAACGCAAATGTTCTAGAGATTATGCCCTTGAAGAGTTTTATTGAAGATAATTGAATATTTTTGTTCATTCATTTCCATACCTGTAGCTGTACAATACAAAAAGAGAATTTACTTGTATTTAGAGCCTCCGCTATACTATCATTTTTTTAAACCATGAGAATCAGAAACTAGCCGAGATTACCTAGGCAAGGCCCAGGTTCAAATCCGGCTGGCTGCCACTATAACCCAAGAGTATATCCAACAGCCCATAAACCTGATATACCAATAACTCGTGACTTAGCTAGGGCTGAAGCATCCAGAGACACACCCAAGATGAAGCATCAAGGCGGGTGACTACCCTTCTAGCCTTATCACGATGGACCAATGTCTCATGGGGATTTGAACCTAGGTGGGGACATTGTGAAGCTTACCTCCTCACCATTCGAGCTACTGCCCCACAACCTCCCTTAAACTGCCATTACTAAACAAAGAACATCATCTACAGAGAGAAAATGCGTTAGGGCTAAACCATTCCCATTTTAATACCTTTTATTCCTCGCCTTCTTTAATAATCAGACTATCCTACTCATCGCTTCAACTGCAATAAGAAATCGCAGGGGTGACAGAAGACACCCTTGTCTATGGCCTCTGGAAGGATTAAAAAAGCTTGATCCCAAGCTATTGACTAGGACAAAGAAGGATAGAGGTAAGACAATCCATGATCCAATTTACTGAAGGAACACAACATCCAATATGAATATGAATTAGATGAATATACAGCCAGATCACTCAACCACGGGCTTTAGAAAAATCTAGCTTGATCACCATAGATTGTAATTTTTTGAACTTGATTGAATGACGGGGCCTCTTGGGAAACTCCCATTGCGTCATGAATTTGTCTATTCCTGAGAAAACCAAATAGTTCCTCTCAAATAGAATCAGAGAAAAACCCCTTCAATCTTCTAGCAATAACTTTGGAGATAATTTATCAAGTGCATTATTGATGAAAATCAATTTGAACTCCTCAAAGGAAGAGGGATCATCCCTTTTAAGAATCAATGCTATGAAAGTAGAGTTAATGGAGGCGGGAATTTAAAAGTGAGGGGACTCCCCTCACGTTCTCCCTTCTCAGTCCCCTTGCAGGCCAAAGCCTCATTCCCCCAAGATACCCTAGAGCTCCCAAATACTAGCCTCGAGAGGGTTTGGCTCGGTTATAACTCCACTCTTTTCCTTCAATTTAGATCTTGAGTCCAACTTTAGACTAAACGAAAGCATTTCTCCCTTTGCCACAAGATCTACTTAGACAAGTATCTCACCAGATCCTAGGCTGCGGGAACTTAAGTTGTCCAAAAAGCAATTAGTAGCAACACACAAGGAAATGGGTGGTCATTAGGGATCTTGGGGCAGTCATTCAAGATTCTCTTCTTGTGTGGACCCACCTTGGGTTCTCCAAATGACAAGCTCACTAGGAGAGGCTACTAGGTTTGAGGACCTTAATGGGTTGGTGGAATGGCAGTGGGCATTTTGGTCATCCTCGAGCATGATATTTAATGCTTCGTCGAATATCATTTTTATCACCGAGACCCATGTGAACCCAATGTGGGTGCTCCCCAACAATCCTAGTTACGATTGGTTTCTCTACTTGTAGACAAAAGGGTTGGAACTCTAGCAATGTTTGAGGTTCAAGTGACATAGCTTCTCTAAGCAAGGACTCTCTCCAAGGAAAGAATTCTATGGTCGCTACTAACAAATTTGTCAAGTTCATGTGGATCCAATTTAGCAACTTAGCTCCTCTCCCTTGAGACATCTACACTGTAGTTTGCTACTCCCCCCAACATCTTCTCCTTTTGCCATTCACAGTGATTCAGTTGGGGATCCTTAACTAGAACTATATGTCAACATCACTCAATAATCAACAATGAGCAAGGTCATCCTTTTAGTTGATTCCAGTGCCTAGACCAGAGTATGCCAAATTCCCTTCCATGGTCGAACAGAGGATGCATTTTGTGTTCAAGAGATAGACCCATATTTAGTTGGCCTCCATTCGATTTTCTCCCTTTTGCCTTATGGAAGACACCTTTTTCACCTAGGTAAAAGACATGAGCTTTTGATCCTGAATGACCTCCCTTGATTCTCGGATACCTACCGAGTTTCTCAAATACTAGCCACTTCATATGCATTCCCATGGTGGAGGGGCTAGTATGGTCAAGTATGTTATGATCTACCAAGACCCGCTTCCCTTTATACACCAACTTTCAATAACCACCCTCCCTTTAGCTAACCATGCCCTCCTTTCTTTCTCTCTCCGTGTTAATCATTCTCTTCAATAAGGGACCCTTAAATCTTCTCATCCCACCTCTACCAAATGCTCCCCCCAAATCTTAGTTTTCATCCCTTGAATTGATATCCACCAAATATGCTCATCTTTCTTTGACCACTTGGGAGGCAACCCTTAAAACCTATCCCCACCTTACTCAATCCCCCTCCACTTCCCCTAAGCATGATTCCTTCCCTATGAATCAATGGTATAGAAAATATAGTAAGGCCCTTGATAGCCAACCCTAGTATTCCTTTACTCATGCCCAATATTCCTAACCCCGTCTTAAGAAACCATGTGTTGCCTCCTCCATAAAAAACACCTCTTTATCTTACAAAAAATACATGAATTGCGTGTCCCTTTGCCATTACTCCAAAACCATCTAGCGAACCATCTACCCCTGCCACTCCCCTCTCCCACCTGATCTTAATCCCATTGTTTTCCAAATACTTATGCTCTCTATGATGTCCCAAGACGACCTATGATCCAAGTTAGCTCTCCCTCCCTTCTTGTTACCTATTCTCGTATAAAAATATCTACGAGGCAATATGAGAGATGAACAACAACAAAGCAGTAGACAAGGAGGGGCTTCAAGGTGTGTATTCTTCAAACACGATTTTCATGCTCTTGATTATTACATTATCAATCTATGTGATTATATTGTCAACAAATGTTTCCCATAGACTTTGTCCCATCAAACTATTCACTTGATCCACAAATCATGTTTTGGTACAAATTTTATTAATTATAGGACGATCATGGTTGGTCACACATTCTTGAAGCTCTATGCCACTTTGCTTCATCTAAAACTGTTGGATAAGATTGGGTGGACGTACCTTAAGAACTAGAGGACAAGCCAGCTTCTAACTGGAGCATCACACCATTGATTACATCCTTACAGTCTAAGCTATCATTGACGAGGCAACACATCACTCTTCTAATGTTTACTATTGTTTTGTAGATTTTTGGATATCTTTTGACCCGATCACACAAGAGGCATTACTTCAAAGACTCTAAAGGCATTAGCATTTCTAAAATCCATCATGTGTGTTTATAAGTTTGTATTTGGTCGTATTTGCATAACTCATGAAGTGACAAATTTTATCTGGAGCACTATTGGGATAAAATAGGATTGTGCTCTTTCCCCCACCTTGTTTGCATTTATGTTGATAAGTTGGAGTCCTTCCTTCATCAACATTTCCAAGATGAGGATGGTTGTCTTCTTCATCAAGTTTTGATATATATTATGCTTTTTGTCAACAATGCCATCCTTCTAGCCTCATCCCCAAAGGGCCTCCAAAGACAATTAGATGCATTGGCCCTTTTTTGTGACCTTTGGCAATTAAAAATCAACCTAGGTAAAACCAAGGTTATAAAAAGGTCCTCTCAAACTATCATTTCTATTTTAATGGGGAAGAGATTAAATCACCATTGCCTATACATGCTTAGGGGTACATTTTTCAAGGCCTCATTTCAGTTTAAGGCATGCTCTTCAACCTCATGTCAACAATGGTTATTTGTCCTTAGCTCTTCTCGAGAAGTTATGTTTCCAGTACCACTCCCAAGACATATAGTCCAAGAAGTATCTCATGAACTCCATTATCTTACCCACAGTGCTTTACAAGTTTGAGGTATGGTGACCTTGATTGCTCGAGTTAGACTAGGATACTACTAAGAAGGTTCAAGCCCTTCTACAATGCATGATGAGATACAAATAGATAGTTCCTCAACACATTGTTCTTGCAAAGTTTGGGGCTCACTCCCTTCGTCTTGAGATGATATTCAATTTGCTCACACTCCTTTATCGTATTTGGAGTTTTAGGTTCATCCACAAGTTGGGACTAATATCCATACCTATCATTTGGTCCTTAACCATGATATAGACCCAGCTCTGTCCTGGGTAGACTCAACTCAGTGTTGGGTGACCATTCTGTTGAATGGTAGACATCTGGTCTAGAACCACGATGTGGACCAGTCTAGTACTGGTAGACTCAACTTAGTTCTAAGTAGCCATTCTCTAGGAGAATGAAGGCACCTGGTCTATTACCAGGAAGGCACTATAAGTCCTAGACTTGGTATAGGCATGTGTGACACTCCGACCCTTGATCAATGGGCTTGTGGTCTTATCCAAGGCTTACCTTGGTTAAGATACCCTAGTACCTGATCTTGGTGTCACACAGAGTGAGATAAAAGCATTAGTAACTCTCTTGGTTTATGATGATATACTTTGAATGGAATTAAAAGACCACAGGTAATGACCACAGGGGCACTTGAAAAAGGCTAAAGGCAAAAGTCAAAAATACATAAGTACTTTTGGACCATAGGTGAAAGTCAAAAATGCATAAGTACTTTTGGACCACAGGAAAAGGATCGCAGGTAAAAGTCAAAAAATACATAAAGGACCTTTTTGGAGAAAAAGGTAAAAGTGAAAATTAGAAAAGAATAAAATAATGTTATTTTATTTTTTCTAATTTTGTCCACTTACAGGTGACTCAAGGCTATAAAAAAAGATCAAGCCAATTCATTATTACACACACACTTGCTCTTACAGGTACAGCTGCTCCATAAGAAGATCTTACAGGTTTGAAGAAGAAGTTAACCAGTGTAGATCCAAATCCTAGGCTCTATCAAGCGTCGAGATGGATCAAATCTCTCGAGATGCAAACCTCTTCTTAGGTATCCATTGATTTGATTCAAACCAAAAGACACATCTTTTTATTTAAGGTCCACATAATATTTTTATTATTAATATTTAATATTATTTATGGCCGACATATAATATTTTTTATTATTTTTTATTTTGTTAGGAACAAACATTGCATCATTTCCCCACACATGGTTTTAAAACCATATGCAAGGCCCTCCTACAACCATGGGTTGTTTAGGAGGCCTTGCACATGGTCTTAAAAACATTTGCAAGACCCTCCTTAACCATGTACAATAAAACCATGGGTTGTTTAGGAAGCCTTGCACAAGGTTTAAAACCATGTGCAAAGCCTCCTAAACCATGTACATTCAAACCATGGGTCGTTTAGAATGCCTTGCACATAGTTGTAAAACCATGTGCATCATTTCCCCACACATGGTTTTAAAACCATATGCAAGGCCCTCCTACAACCATGGGTTGTTTAGGAGGCCTTGCACATGGTCTTAAAAACATTTGCAAGGCCCTCCTAAACCATGTACAATAAAACCATGGGTTGTTTAGGAAGCCTTGCACAAGGTTTAAAACTATGTGCAAAGCCTCCTAAACCATGTACAATCAAACCATGGGTCATTTAGAATGCCTTGCACATAGTTTTAAAACCATGTGCACATGGTTTTAAAACCATGTGCAAGGCCAACATTTTTTTGCGGATAATTCAATTTTGTGTTTTTTCTTGACTCACATATTTTTTTTACGGATAATTAAATTTTTACTTTTTTATTGTTTTGTTAGGTAGGAAGATTACAACATCTCCCCCATGTTAGATTGTTTTTGTGGCCGACGATGATATTATTTTTTATTTTGTGTTACAAAATCTCTCCCATAATATTCACTATCACTATTATTTTTTGCCGACATGTTACAAACGTTAGAAATGTTACATCACGTTACAAGAGCTCTCCCATAATATTCACTATCAATATTATTTTTTGCTGACATGTTACAAACGTTACTAACGTTACATCACGTTACAAGATCTCTCCCATAATATTCACTATCACTATTATTTTTTGCCGACATGTTACAAACATTACTAACGTTACATCACGTTACAAGATCTCCCCCATACTAGGCTGTAGAGCGCCTCTCGGCGCAATCACCATTCTCGATACAATTATTCACATACAATATACACCCACCCCTCATGCTTCACAACCTCGTTTGTATTTTGAGCAATTAACTATCTCCTCCTGCTCCACAATCTCGTTTGTATTTAGAGTGTAGAACACAATCTCGTTTGTATTTAGAGTGTAGAAGGAAGGTTTTCACAAATAGAAGAGATGAAGACTTTGTAGACTAAAGGCTTTTGGCTTTTACATTTTTATTTTCTTATACCAATAAGACATTTAAGATTTTCTCCAAGTCTTATAAGAGGAGTTTCTCTTATATTAATCATTTTTTAATCTCAGAAATTTCATTTTGTAATCAATATAAAGTAAACTGCAGAAAAAATAAATTACTAGTCATATAACTTGCTTATAACTTGCTTAGGCGATTCACAACATTTGTAATTCCCTTTTGGAGAAAAAGGTAAAAGTGAAAAGGATCACAGGTAAAAGTCAAAAAATACATAAAGGACCTTTTTGGAGAAAAAGGTAAAAGTGAAAATTAGAAAAGAATAAAATAATGTTATTTTATTTTTTCTAATTTTGTCCACTTACAGGTGACTCAAAGCTATAAAAAAATATCAAGCCAATTCATTATTACACACACACTTGCTCTTACAGGTACAGTTGCTCCATAAGAAGATCTTACAGGTTTGAAGAAGAAGTTAATGATTGTGCCCTAGCATGGATGAGTCTAGCTAGGGCATCATCATTCATGTGAAGTTAAACCCTCAACTAGGGTTTCATCTGCAATTCATCTTCAGCAGCCATCTTCAAATCTAGGTCAGCCACCTTCAGATCCGGACAGCCACTTATCAGATCCGCGCAGCAGAGATTGCTTTTGGGCATCCCTCCTCATCTTCACGAGTTGCCCGATTTTTACCTATTGTGGGTAGCGTTGAGGGTTTAACCCTCTTTCTCACCACGGGAAGGCCTCTAGAGGGCACTGCCCTCTCGACAGCCTTGGGCAGCCTGCTACAGGCATACCCGTGAGGGTTTGGCCCAAGGCCAACCCTCGGGCAGCCAAAGAGCAGGCATGTGAGGGCTGTTGTAGCCCTACAGACCCTCTGGGTAGCCCATAGGGCATACCCGTGAGGGTTCTCTAGCAGCCTGCAAGTCTGGTGGGCCTGCACTAGCCCTCGGGCTAGCCCGTAAAGCCACATCCTAGGGTTGTCTACCCTCTGGGCAGCAGTAAGGCTGCCCAGCAGTTAATAGAGGAGCAGCCGAGCAAAAAAACAGGAATGCGAGCGACATAAAGGACTATCTGGGTAGCAGAGAAGAACAACGGGCAGTGGGTAGAAAACAAAATTACGGCTGGGTTGTACAGAATAGTCTGACAAGGCAGGTACATTGGGTAGCTCTAAGCATTTGACAGGTTTTCTAATATGTCTGTTTTTGTTGGGCAAAAAAGAGAAAAAGGGCTACAAGCCCTATTTTCTGAAAAAGTCCTAATTGGGCAGTTTGTATGTAATTTGGAAATTTGATCTTCTGATACTGTGTTTGACCTCATTGGGGTTTGAGAAACTTTTTGAAGAATTTCTTAGTCATCTCATT